>LNSY01373677.1:0-15119 GCA_002024485.1 Artocarpus camansi
CACTAGCATTCATGGCATAAAGGCACATGTATAGTTTTTCGAAGAAAATCATTGTACTATGAGAAAGAGATTGTTTGTATGTGCGCTATGTAGTGTGCTTGTAAGTGGCCTTAGTTAAGTGTCATGGGATAGCCTAGAACTCAAGTAGTTTCATGGGAGTGCTTGAGACCATCTTTCAGACTGTTGTCTCATGGAGTAGCCTAAGGCATTATTGATTGGTGAAGATTTATTAGTATGCATACATGCTGGTAACAAGGCTAAGCGAACGACTCATGGTGTACATAACTATGCGTGCATTAAACATTTTTATGATATGGTAGGTATGACGAAAATTTTATGAGCCAACACATGATACCACTACATTCAATTGCATAGTTTCTACTTACAGGGCGTTAGCTCATTTTTTTTTATCTTATGATGCAGATGAGGGTACATATCAATAATGTTAAATTGAAGGTCGACTAGCATGCTCTTCGTTCTCATGACTCTATGCATATAGACATTGTTGACTTTACATGGGCACATTTTTGTTTAAGTTTCTTATTTTGGTACTTGTGAATACTATGAGATGGTTATAAGTACAATTTCGAGTGGTGTTTCATTTTGCAATGTAAATTATTGTAAATATTTATCGCCAACTCATCTTTTGTACAGATAGAGGTGTGGTTGTTTGTAAATTATAAGGTTTTTCCAAAAATTTTAAATTTTCCAGTTGTTTTCTTAAATAATTATATGTTATTTATGGTGCCGTCTAGCTTGATTATTTGTATTAGCAATATGATTAAGTTAGGCAAGCATCATAGTTTGGTATCAAAGCTTTTGGTTTAAAGTGGTTTTGTAGACTGCTATATGCAAGGATCATAGGTTGAAAAAACGCAGTTGACCAATAAGTTGTTTTTATGTTTTCTACATCAATCATTATTATTGTGCATTGTTATTATTAGCCATTATTGTTATATGTAAGAGTTTAGAGGTTATTTAGATGAGAAAAATAACAATGGTTGAAACTAGGGGCAAACTTCAGCTAGAAGGTAGCGGGATGAGAGAGATTCACATATTGACCGCCTTACTAAATTAGTCGAAAGGTTTATAGAATGAGACATGAGACAAGAAATGGAGCCTCCACCTCCTCCTCTACCACCAACAGCTCCTATTGAACAAGTTGAAAATGATTTGATAGTTAAGAAATTTTAAAAATTCAAGCCACCAGAGTTTTCGGGTAGTGTAGATCCTAAAGACATTGAGAATTGGCTTAAGACAATGGAGAGAATGTTTAACTATGGCCAAATTCCCAGTGATTAAAAAGTTTCATGTGCTTCTTTTATGCTTCATGATGATGCCAGTTATTAGTGGGACACAATGACTAATGTTCGTGATGTGACAACCATGACTTGGGAAAGATTTAGAGAAATCTTTGAAGCGAAATATTTCACAACAGCTACAAGGAGGCAAAAGAAGAAAGAGTTTGTGAACCTAAAACAAAATAATATGTCTGTTGCAAAGTATATTAGAAAATTTGAAGAACTGTCTCATTATGCTCCTCAACTGGTGAGTATTGATGCTCTTAAAATAGAACAATTCATAGAGGGTCTAAACCCAGAAATATTCAGGAATGTAACAATGGCTGGAATAGAAAATCTGACTTATTCTAAAATAGTAGAAAGAGCTCTAGATGTGGAATGTGCAGAGAATAAAATTTGAGATAGAGACAAAGAAGCAAGGAAAAGGAAATGAAGGAAAAAGAGGAAAGCAAGAAGAATTTGAAGCCTAACTTCAATACAGTAAAAGGAAAGCCACAGTGGAATAAGGGAAATAAGAGACCAGGTCCATGGAATCAAAATTAGGCCCAAATTTTTTATTAGTCAAAATGTCCAAAGATTGAAACGACAACACCAAATACAGGTAGACCAAAACCCAAATATGCTATATGTGGGAGATTTCATTTTGGAGCCTACATGGAAGGATCTAAAGCATGTTATAACTGTGGAAAAATAAGACATTTTGCAAGAGACTGCAAAGTAAATGTGCAAGATCAAAAGAAAGTTCTAGCTCAAGTTTTTGCTTTTACTCAAGAGGATGTAGAGACCAATCCTTCAGTTGTCTACGGTGAGATTTTTATCTCTGGCACACCTACTCATACTTTGGCAGATTCAAGAGCAACAAATTCATTTGCATTTAGTGAGTATGTGACAGAATTAGGTAAACCACCAAACAGGCTTCCTGTTAAGTATAGTGTTAGTATTTCATTTGAAGAGACTCTTCAATCAGATCAAGTCCTTAGAGGCTGTAAGATAATGATTGATGGAAGAGAATTACTTGTGGATTTGATTATCCTTGATATATCAGATTACAAGGTGATTTTGGGATTGGATTGGCATGCAACTATAGATTGCAGAAAGAAAATGGTGATGTTCCAACCACCAAAAAAGGAAGAGTTTTCTTTCATAGGAGCTACAAGTAAGTTAAGAACCTTGATGATCTCCACTTTCAAAGCCCGTAGATTGCTAGATAGTGGTTGTATTTGCTATTTGGCTAGTGTGGTAGATACACAGGTTCAACACAAGCTTGGGCCTTAAGATGTACTAGTGGTTCAAGAATTTTTAGAAGTATTTTCCTAGGACTTACCAGGATTATCACCAAATAGTGAAATTAAGTTTGCCATTGACTTGGCTCTAGGCACAGCTCTAATCTCCAAAACACCTTATATAATGGCTCCAATAGAATTAAAGGAATTACAAGTTCAATTGTAGGAACTATTGGATAAGGGTGGTTTCATTCGTCCTAGTTTCTCTCCTTGGTAAGCCCTAGTATTGTTTGTTAAAAAGAAAGACGGTACGATGAGGCTATGCATTGATTATAGATAATTGAATAAGGTGACCATCAAGAATAACTATCCATTCCTGATGATTGATGATTTGTTTGATCAACTTCGAGGTATAGGAGTATTTTCTAAGATTGATCATGATACTATCAGCTAAAAATTAGAGAGGAAGATATATCCAAAATTGCATTCCAAATGAAATATAGGCATTATGAATTTCTGGTGATGCTTTTTGGGTTGACTAATGCTCCAGCTACATTTATGGATCTAATGAACATGATATTTAAGGATTATCTTGATAAATTTGTTATCATATTTATAGATTAGATCCTTATATTATACTTCTATTCTAAAGAGGAGCATTTTAAACACTTAAGATTAGTGTTGAGTAAGTTAAAGGAAAAGAAATTGTATGCAAAATTTAAGAAATGTGAGTTTTGGTTAGAGAAAGTGGCCTTTCTTGGGCATGTTGTATCTAAGGATGGCATTTCAGTTGATCTAGGAAAAGTGGAAGCAGTAACTAAATGGTCACAGCCAATAAACATATCAAAAGTATGTAGTTTCTTGGGATTGATTGGTTACTATATGAGATTTGTTGAAGGCTTTTGAAAGATAGCTTCACCACTAACACTATTGACTAGAAAAAATGTGAAGTTTCAATGGACAGATGCTTGTGAGAAGATTTCCAGGAGTTGAAACAAAGGTTGATATTTGCTCCAATACTTGTCATTCCATCGCTAGAAGAAAGTTTTGTGGTTTATAATGATGCTTCCAAAAATGGATTAGGTTGTGTTCTTATGCAAAATGGAAAAGTAATTAATTGCTTATGGTTCTTGTTAGCTAAAAGATTATGAGAAGAATTATCCCACTCATGATTTGGAGTTAGCAGCAGTAGTTTTTACTTTGAACAGTTATAGACATTACCTTTTTGGGGAAAGATGTGAGATCTATACAAATTTCAAGAGTCTAAATATTTCTTTACTCAGAAAGAGTTGAATATGAGGTAGAGAAGATGGTTAGAGCTAGTAAAAAACTATGACTGTATGATCAATTACCATCTAGGCAAAGCTAATGCAGTGGTGATGCTTTAAGTAGAAAATCTTCTGTGAGCATTTCTGCTATGACAGTCATTTAGAAACATTTAATATAGATATAGAAAGGTTTGAGTTAAAAATTGTGCCTAAAGGGTAGATTGAAAGGCTATTAGCCTTATCCTTACAGCCAACGATTCTAGAAGAGATCAAGGAAGGTCAACTTGCAGATCCTTATTTAATTCACCTATGAAATGAGATAAAGGCTAGAAAGAGGACAAATTTATTGATTTCTAACGATGGAAAGATTAATTATGGAAGTAGACTTTGTGTACCAAATGATGAGAACATTAGAAAGAAAGTTTTAATGGAGGCTTACAATACAACTTATTCTTCGCATCGAGGTGGCAAGAAGATGTATAGAGATCTAAAGAAGCATTATTGGTGGCCACAAATGGAGTTAGGAATAGCCTCATATGTCTCAAAGTGCCTTACTTATCAATAAGTTAAAGCCGAGCATTAAAGACATGTTGGAAAACTAAAACCTCCTTTGATTCCTGAGTGGAAGTGGGAAGACATTGCCATGGATTACATACATGGCTTGCCTTGAACCCAAGAAGGTATAGACTCTATTTGGGTAATAATTGATAGACTCACTAAATCGACGCATTTTATTCCTATTTAGTCTATGTATATAATGCATAAACATGCATAATTATACATCAAGGAGATTGTTAGACTTCATGGAATACCAATTTCTATTGTGTCAAACCGAGATCCTAGATTCACTTCTACTTTTTGGACGAGCCTTCATAAAGCAATAGGTACTAAACTGGCTTTCAGCACTATATTTCATCCTCAGAGTGATGGCCAATTTGAAAGAACTATTCAAAATTGGAAGATATGCTTAGAGCCTATGTATTTGATTATCCAAGATTATAGACTAAATATTTACCTCTAGTAGAGTTTGCTTACAATAATAGTTATCAGTCAACTATTGGAATGGCTTCTTATGAAGATTTATATTGAAGAAAATGCAGATAACCCATTCATTGGGATGATGTTGGTGAAAGAGAGCTTTTATGCCCAGATTTGATATGAAAAAGTTATAGAGAAAATTCATGAAAGAATGAAAATTACTCCAAGTAGACAAAAAAATTATGCAGATAGAGGCGAAGGGATATACAATTTTTTGTAGGAGACATGGTGTTGAGCCAATAAAGGGTTTGATGAGATTTGGAAGGAAAGGGAACTTGAGTCCATGATTCATTGCGCCATTTGAGATTTTAGAGGAGGTTGGAGATGTGGCTTATAGACTGGCACTTCCTCCATCATTGTACGGCGTGCATGATGTATTTCATGTTTCATGCTAAGAAAATATATACCAGATCCTTTGCATATTCTAAGCTTTGATCAACTGGATGTCCAAAAAGATTTATCGTATGAAGAAAGATCGATACGAATTTTAGACAGAAAAGAGAAAGAATTACGAAACAAGAAAATTGCATTAGCTAAAATTCTTTGGAGAAATCATGCGGTTAAAGAAGCCACTTGGGAAAGGAAAGATAAGTTGAGAAGTAAATAGAGTTATTTGGTAAGTAAATTTTGGGGACAAAATTGTAAAGGATTGTGGTGCCCTTAAATTCACACATACAAATTTAGCCAATAATAACATATTTGTATTGCATTTTAATCATTACCGAGTTGCCTAATTTTTTGTTTTTATTAATTTGATTTCGTTATTTGATGCAGTGTAAAGGCTTGGTTTTCTCTGCCAATAAGTTTGATGTGCTATCTTAGGTAGTAGTTATAATAATAACTATGCAATATTTTGGTAATTTTCTTTTATATATTTATTTGTTTTAATAAGCCTATAAAAGATTCCAATATTACTATTTTATTAGTTACATTATTAAACATTATTCTAAGGATATATAAGACGGTGCAATAGTGACTAGTGATCTTTTACGTTGATTGACACGCTATGTCATAATATTACCCAGCACCTTCATGGTTTTTTGGTAAACTAAACAAATTCTATGATTTCTCCCACGATTGGCAACAACACACTACAGGCGAGTTCCTTTTTTATTGATTTTATAGAAATTGTTCAATTATATGCATGGGCATGCTTATTTATAAACAAGAAAGCGACTTTGAATGTTGAGGAATGGATGTAATCCTCAATTAATTTGCTAAATAGAATTAATTTATGTATTCCTACCATTTACACATGTAACTACTTTGTATATATTCTAGCTAAATACGTGTAGTTTAAAGAATATAGAGTTAAGGTTATAAAGAAAAATACATAATTGTCCCGATAGCATATGATGAATTATAGTTTATACTTTTTTTTTCTTGCTTACTGTATTTCATATGGTAGTACTAACTGGCAATTAGTGTTAATTAAGTTCTATTCAGACCATAGTATCATATATGTAATATTTATCGCATATATAAAATATTCCTATTATGCTTTTGGGGATTATATACCAACGGGTTGCTTTAATCTGGTGCCTTGAGTTGCTCAATTTCTTTTATAATAGTTTAATAATATAAATATGAAATTATTGGGTTTTGGTTCATGGCTTGTCATTCGAAAGAGTTATATACCCGATGAATCTTTTTCTTTTTTTTTTTTCTTAAACAAATGTGAAAGGCATATAATTTAGTGGTTTTGATTGTTTTGTTAGTTGTGTATATATATATGTGTGTGTGTGCAAGTGTTTTAGTTAACGGATGATAAGTGTGAATTATAATCTACTATGAAAAGTTTAACACTTCAAGAACTCATGCGTGCCCAACATTATGTTCTTATTACAGTAGTAGTAGTGTGTCTATGTGTAATAGCTATTCATGTATGACTACATATATCCATAAAAATGCATTTAAATGTATGGTTACTATATGAAATATCACTATCGTTGTTGTTATTGATGATATTAGGACTGATAGCACATCTAGCTTGATGAGAATACTGAAGCTTTTCACTTGTCATTTGTTTTCTTTTAGATACGAGGTAAGTAGAAATTCATTTCAACTTCATCATAAGATTGTTGTTGTAATATGTATGATTTACTATATCACTTGTATTCATGGAATAAAGGCACATGTATAGTTTTTTGAAGAAAATCATTGCACTATGAGAAAGAGATTGTTTGTATGTGCGCTATGTAGTTAGCTTGTAAATGGCCTTAGTTACGTTCTATGGGGTAGCCTAGGACTCAAGTGGTTTTATGGGAGTGCCTAAGCCCATTTTTTAGACCGTTGTCTCACGGGGTGGCCGGAGACATTATTGATTGGTGAAGATTTGTAAGTATGCATGCATGCTTGTAATAGGGCTATGCAGGCGAGTCTGGGTATACATAACTATGCCCACATTAAGCATTTTTTTGATATGGTAGGTACGATGGAAATTTTATGAGCCAACACATGATACAACTACATTGAATTGTATAGTTTCTACTTTCTAGGCATTAGCTCATTTTTTTATCTAGTGATGTAGATGAGGCTACATATCAATAATGTTAAATTGAAGGTCGACTGCTACACTCTTCGTTCTTGTGACTCCACATATATGGATATTGCTAACTTTACATGGGCACACTTTTGTTTAAGTTTCTTATTTTGGTACTTGTAAATACTTAGAGATAGTTATAAGTACGGTTTTGGGCAGCGTTTCACTTTGAGAGTAAATTATTGTAAATATTTATCACTAGCCTATCTTTTGTAAGTACAGATGTGTGGTTGTTTGTAAATTACAAGGTTTTTTTTTGAAAAGTTTAAATTTCCCATTGTTTTCTTAAATAATTATATGTTATTTATGGTGCCATCTAGCTTGATTATATGTATTAGCAGTGTGTTAAGTTAGGCAGGTGTCACATATCACATGTTACAGGGTTTAAGTTATAGCTTCAAGTTTCAACTTGATTTTCAAACGCTCTCTTTGTTGGATTTTCATCTCTCATAAAAAATTTTAGGGTATGTTTAGTTCAAGCATTCTTTGAACTCAATGGACTTATATCTGAATTTGAGTATCAAGAATTTTTCGGATATATGTTTGTTTCCTTCAAAATTTGAATAATTTGAGTATCAAGAATCCAAGTTTTCAAAATTCTTTTCCCCCTTTAAACTCTTGATACTCGGATATTTTTACTACAGTAAAAACTAAAATTCTCTCTCCTATATTTAAGGGAAAAAAAATTATAACTTCTTCATTTGATATCCAATTAAGATGATTCTTTTTTCACTGTGTTCCTAATGAAGAGAGGAATCAATCAAGATCTATATTGCAAATTTTCTAAGATCATTAACATTAAGATTTTATTAGATTTATTAATAAATTAAAAACTATCTTCACTACCTTTTCAAACACAAATTTCAATTTTATTTTATACTCAAATTAAAACTTTAATGTACATCCAAACGTCAATTTGAATAATAATTCAAATCATTAACTCAAATCCTAATTCAAATCACGCTAACTTAAAATAAATCACTAATTCAAATCTATTTACCAAATGGACCCTAATTTTTCTTGGAACTTTTTTATTCAAACTTGGTCTATTTAAGAGCTTGTTTTTCTGATCTAACAGTTTGAATTTAAAACACTTTAACAATTTAAATTTTATGAGAAAAACATTATATCTAAGTTGCTTCGAATTATTTTTTCAAACGGATTTTAACTTGTCTTAAAAAATAATAAAAAAAAGACTACATAAACTCTAGATCCATTTTACTCTCAACTATAATCATTTTCCTAACTAAAACAAGAGTGTTTGGAAATAAAGTTGGAACTTAAATACTATAGCATGTGACAGCTTTACACTATAGCAAACTTTTACTTTTCACTATAGTATATGAAAGCCTCATATTAGACTAACTGCCCCAAGGATTAAATGAGGTGATAAGTTTTTTAGACATTCAATAAATAAAGAGTTTATTTATTAGTTATATATCAAACATTGTCCTCTTTATGTTCATTTCTATTGAATATATGATAGGCAAATAAAAGTTTGAGAGACTGTCAGTTTAAACCTTTGAGTGTTAGACATATATACCCTAAGGAGTAAAAATGTAATATGTTTTTGGAGGCATTTTCATCAATCAAGAGTTTATTTATTATTCATTTAACAAATTGTTGTCCTTTTTATGTTCATGTTTGTTGAATGTATGATAAGCAAACAAAAGTTTGAGATTGTTGTTCTAAGCCTTTAGAATCAAGCATATGATAGACAAATTAAGTAGAAGACATGATTCTAAAGTTGACAGTCTAAATTAGAAGATCCGTAATCGAGGGAATAAAGTTGGACATTTTATTCATGTAAAGATTGTTATATTATCTATATCCCTATGGTTTGTCTTGACCGTCAGAGGTGGACTCTACAAATAGAAACATTGGCGCATTGTCATAAGTGATGATGTATTGGATTGGGACATAAAGTGTAATTGATTTAGATTAATAATTTTGTCTCGGTAAATCAATTCACTTTAAGCAATCATATTTGTTGTATCTTAATTCTAAGATTAATAGTGGGCCCGTTGTCTTGATTTATGTCTTCTAACATACCAAAGGGTGACATCCACAATTTTATGTTGGTACGCATATTGGTACATTGGAGACATGACTCTTGATAGCATAGACTTATTATTCATAGATACAGAATCCATACCTGCTCTTCAGGAGTTGATGATATTCTCTTATATGCGCTATCCTGTAATTCAAAAACTGGAATGCTCAACCATTTGGATACATAGGTCTAACCGATTATTATACTATCTTTAGATTGTAAGTTTTTCGATAGTGAGATAATGAAACATAAGAGAAAAATAATTGTGAAAGTAAGACAGAATTTATCTTCAAGCTGATTCATATGGGGATAGATACATTATGATATGTCATGGAGACTTAGCTATTTAGGTTTCGTAATTCTATGTAGTTCGAGAGTATAGCTCTAAGCTTTTAGTGGAGTAACGTCAAAATTGAAAATTATAAAATGTATATTTGGGATATTAGGTTTCATAATTATTGGGAGCTTGAACTATATAAGTCTATCAGGTCCCCTTTGCTAGCTCATAATAAATCTTGTAATGATACGGAGTGCTTTTCTAATTAATTGGTGACTTATGTTAAATTATTAGATTGACTAAAATTTAAGTTAATTGGATTTAATAATTCATGTTAATTTTTCGATTGAATTAATTTTGTAATTAATTCAAGATAAACATGTTTGTTTGTCAATTGAATTAATTTGGTAAATTAATTCAAGATAAATGTGTTGAATTATTATGAATAATATCTTATTTGTATGGGCTTATCTATATATAACTATTTTAATCAGATAACTTCTCTATTGGGTTATTTGAATTAATATGGAGGGTTTATGAAAGATATCCAGAACTAATAAGATAGGAATTATTCAATTGGTTGAGATAGTATCTATCAGTTCAACCTGTAGAGTTCAAATAAAATTCAAACTCGGAGATCAACGACAACGTGGTCGGCCGTGCCTTTGTATCATGGTCGACCATGGCAGTTAGAGTTAGAATATGATTACATGGATTAGACTCTGAAACTAATTCATACTCGAATTTTGAGGTCTTATCAGATAATAATTGACCTCATGTTTGACCTTTATAAATAAGGAGTGGGACTCATAGGTTATTTAGATCAATCGTGAGATTAACAGTGAGCACTCTATTTTGTGAGTCTCTTAAACTCCCCTAAAGAGCTATTGTTCACAAATCATGAACGATAGTTTTGGGTATTTCTCAATTGGTTGGAAGGAGAGCCACCGAGGAAGAGTTATACGACGTGTGCCCACACCCACTTCGATCATGGATAGAGAATAGCAAAGAAGACTAGTTAGTTGAGGCTTTTCTAGAACGTTTTTCTCTTCATTGATGGTAGGAGCTCTTCAGCAAACAAGGTTACTAAGATCTAGTTAATTTATAAATATAGCGTGTCAAACTTGTGCTTCGAAAAATACTCTAGTATAAAAAATTTTTAATTTCTACTGCATACTATTTTTTCAACATTGAGATCATGCATACGATGGATAGATTATGTGTAAGATATGAATCTTAAAGGTGATATACTAAATGATAAGGTCTGCTATCGAGTTCATGTTAAGATTGTTATGCTGTTTATATCCCTAATGGGAGATGGCTTGTCTTGCTCATTAGAGTGAGACTCCACAAGTAGAAACAATGGTATATTGTCATAGGCCATGATATATTGGATCGGGACAATATTTTAATTATTTTGATTAATAATTCCATTTGTCTAAATTAATTCACTTTAGACAATTATATGTTTTATGTATTTATCTTGAAATTAAATAATGGGCTCATATTCTTGACTTGTGTCTTTTGATGTACCAAAGGGTGAGATCCTAATTTGATGATGGTACATATACCAGTACATTGAAAACATACTCTTGATTGACATTGACTTGTTATTCATAGAGTTGAATCCATAGCTCTTTTATAGAGTTAATAATATTCTCTTATAGGCATTATCATGTAATTGGAAGACTAAAGTGTTTAACCGTTTGGATACATAGGTGTAATCAAATGGTATACTATTTATGAACAATAAGTATTCCAATAATGAGATAACAGAACATAAGATAAAAATAATCAGGAAGGTAAAAATAAAATTTATCGTTAAGCTGATTATGAATATCCTAGGAGGCTGTCACACATAATGATATGTCATGGATGATTATCTTATTGAAGTTTTGTAATTTTATATTGTTCGATAGTGCTGCTCTAAGCTTTTAGTAGAATAGCGTTAGAGTTGATAATTATAAAATATATATATTTGGCATATGTTATTTTATAATTATAGGAGCTTGATTTAATAATTCATGTTAGTTTATTGGTTTAATTAATTTTATGAATTAATTCAAGATAAACATGTTAAATTATTTGGATAATATTTTATTTGATATGGAATTCTGTATATGAGTGTTTTAATCAAATAACTTCTCTATTGATATTAATCCTACCAAAAAACTAACAAAACCCTTGAATCAAGAAAGTCTTGAAGATCATTTAGAAACAAATTTGTATGAAACTATGACCCATTGCTCATAGTGAAAAAAGAAACTTGGCATATTGAAGACGTTACAACAAATTATGGAACGATCGATTGATAAGTTGAAGGTAAATGCCACGAAAATTCTGATAAGTTTGAAAAGTTACTAAAAAATCCCTAATAATTTGCCTAAAAGTCGCCCATATCTAAAAAGGAAAATAAAAAAAATAGAAATTAGGAAAGTAGAAAAAGGGAAACTACAAATAACCTAACTTCCTTTATTACACGCCTACTCCATAATTAGAAAACTACTGTAAACACTCCTACACCACAATCAAGAAAGTACTCAACTTGGCATGCAAGCCTTACAACTCAGTAATAACAGATAAGGAAAGTAATTTAACTATCTTGAAAGATTGCAGTCATCCTTTTTGATGAGTCAAAACGGGTAAGTCACTAGTTATAAGCTGAATTGATAATTAGGTTGAATTGGAAACTAAGCTGAATTGGCGCTTCTATTTGAGGAAACTCTTCTAGATTATTCCAAAACTTGAATCTTGGTAAAACAAACTTGTGGAACACGTGGGACATTTCCCTTAGGGCCTACATGAATTCACCTTAGTCCAAATGCTTTGAATCAGCCCATTAAAAGTTTATTTGAACCTTTTAGCTCGAGCCCTTGTAACCAGCCCAATTGGAACTTGAATAGGGTAATTTAAATTAAAACTGAGGCTCTATCTAAGAATCTTGTGTGAAACAAGATATTTTAGAAAAATACTACACAGCGGATTTTTAAAATTTTTAATACTAGAGTATTTTCTAAAACACAAGTTTGACACACTATATGCATAAATTAACTAGATCTTACTAACCTCATTTGCCAAAAAGCTCTCGCAATCTAGGAAGAGAAAGGCATTCCAGAAAAGCCTTAATCAACTAGTATTCTTTGCTATTCTCTATCCATGATCGGAGTGTGTGTAGGCACATGTCGTACAGCTTTTTCCTAGTGACTCTATTTCCAACTAATCAAGGAAACCCAGAACTAAGGTTTGTGATTTGTGAATAATAGCTCTCAAGGTTACAGATACTCATAAACTAGGGTGCTCACTCTTAATTCCCTAACTGATCTAAATAACTTATGAGTCTCACTCCCTATTTATAAAGTTCGTGCCCAAGTTGGTCCTTATTAGATAAGGGGTCAAAAATTCGAATTAAGATCAATATCAAATATAAATCGCATCTAAGAACACGTGATCAAAACTCATTCAGTTGGTAGGCCGAACTAAAAGATCGGCCTGCCGAACTTACAATAAATGATCCTTGCGAATCTTTTATTTCCCACCTAAGATTCTTAAGAAAGAACCTCAGTTTTAATTCAAATAACTCAATATAGAAGTTATATGATTAAAATAGTTATATATAGATAAGCTCTAGGAAAATAAATATTTCTAATAATTCAACAAGTTTATTTTGAATTAATTTATTAAAAACTAATCCAACCAATAAACAAACATGAATTATTTGATCCTGATATTTCAACAAGTTCATCTTGAATTAATTTTTCACAAATTAATTCAACTGAAAACACACATGAATTATCCGATCCTACCAAATCTCAATGAATCTGATAATTTGACATAAGCCACCAATTTATTGAAAAAGCACACAGCATCGTTATAGGATTTACTACAAGCTAGCAAAGGAGACTTGATAGACCCATATAATTCAAGCTCCAAATAATTATGAAACCCAATATTTCTAATATACATTTCATAATTAATAACTTTGACGCTACTCCACTAAAAGCTTAAAGCTGCACTCTCGAACTATATAGAATTTTGAACCTTGAATAGCTAAGTTTCCATAACATATCATAATGTATTGCATCCTTATAGGATTATTTATAATATGTTCAAGGATAAATTCTATCTTACTTTCCCAATTATTTTTATCTTACATGCCATTATCTCACAATCGAAAAACTTATCATCCAAAGATAGTATGCCACTTGGTTAGACCTATGTATCCAAATTGTTGAGCGCTCTAGTTTTTCAATTATAGGATAACGGATATAATAGGATATCAAAAGTGAACTGATTTGTCAAGATAGAATTATTAATCTAAATCGATTACACTTTATGCCCTGATCTAATGCATCGTCATCTATGACAATGTACCAATGTTTCTATTCATGGAGTCTACCTCTGATAGCTAAGACAAACCCTCTCTCGTTAAGGATATAGACAACAAAATAATCTTTGCATGAATGAAGCATCCAACTTTATTCCCTCAATTAGACCGTCACCTTTAGAATCATGTCTTCCCATAATCTATCCATCGTATGCTTGATTCTAAAGGTTTAGACCACAACCTCAGACTTTTGTTTGGTTATCATACATCCAACAAATATGAACATAAAGAGGACAAAAATTTGGCATATGAATAATAAATAAACTCTTTATTGATAAAATGTCTCCAAAAACATATTACACCGCTGCCCAAAGTAAACACAAAACTTGAAGTCGATTTTCTTGAATCCAGACAAGATTAAAAATCCGAGTCAGTGTATCCTAGAAGAGTCAAATCCTCACCCAAATACACAAGCCTATACCTTCGAGTCATTCTCAGGTACTTAAAAATATGTTTGACTACAACCCACTGGTTTGGTCCTGGATCCGATTAAAATTGACTAACAATCCTGACCGTATAACAAATATCTAGTCGTGTGCAAAGTATGGCATACATGAGACTACCTGTTGCCGAAGCATAAGGGACCTTTTTCATTCTTCCTTAGACTTTGGAGAGTCTTTCTTAGAAAGAGTAATTCTAGACCTAGATGGTTGCCCACCTTTCTTAGAATCCTACATTGCAAACCTTTTGAGAATTTTACCTATGTAGCCTGCTTGGAACAAAGCTATTATTTTGTTCTTCCTATCCCGAAAGATCTATATACCGAGAACAAAATTAGCCTCTCTAAAGTCCTTCATGTCAAAATGCTTGGTCAACCATAATTTGACTAATGACAATGCCTTAATGTCATTGCCAATTAGTAGAATGTTATCTATATAGAGTAATAAAAAAACCACATTCCTATCCTTAAAGTGTTTATAAACAGATGGTTTGTCCACATTTTGTGCAAACCCATAAGTCTTGATCACTTGGTCAAATCTTATGTTCCAAGAACGAGTTGCCTCTTAAGTCCATATTTGACTTTAGCAGCTTA
>LNSY01373920.1:0-10822 GCA_002024485.1 Artocarpus camansi
GAAAAGCAAAATGAAATTTATCCTTAAGTTAAGTATGAATATTCTATGAGGATGTTACACATAATGATATGTCATGGATGAAAGACTTATTGAACTTTTATAATTTATATATAGTTTGAGAATGCGGCTCTAAGTTTTAAGTATTATACCTTTAAAGTTGTTAATGTTAAAGTATACATGTCGGGATATGTTATTTTATACTTATATGAGCTTAATCTATGTATGTCCATCATGTCCTTTTACTAGCTCATATTATTTCTTGTAACAATATGATATGTTTTCCTGTAAATTTCTAACTTATGTTAATTCTTAGATTGACCCAAATTTGGATTGTTAGAATTAATAATTCATTTTAGCTTATTCTTCTAATTAACTTTATGAATTGAGTAATTTGAATTAAAACTGAGGCCCTATGAAAGATATCTGGGTCAAATAAAGTGCTAATTATCTAATCGAGTCAAATAGAGTTGATTGGGTAACTCATTGGGAGGTAAAGACACTTAACAATGTGTCTGTCATGGTGTACTAGTCAATCGACCTAGTGTAGGGTGGTCGACCACCCCTGCCAGGTCAACGATTTAAGGCTGACATATTTTTGTGACTAGATTTAATCCTAGGTCTATTTTAGAGGTTGAATGTAATAAATATATGTTCCTTACTAACCTTTATAAATAGGAAATGCGTTCCTATATTCCTTTAGATTACTTTAGAGATTTCAAGAGAGTTTTTTACAGAAAAAAAACCTTGAAACTCTTATAAAATTATTGCTTAACATCAGGAACCTTAATTTTTGGTTTTCTTTTGTGGTTGAAAGGAGATATTACCTAAAGGAACGTTGAACGATACATACCTACTCGCATTCCCACTATGAAAAAGAGAATAGCAAAAAAGACCAGCTGGTTGAGGCTCTTCCCATAGCAATTCTTACATAGTAGTTATGTTGCTTTTCATGCTGTTAGAAATGCGGTTTCCAGTCTACAAGAGGCATAAAGATCTTTAGTTAATTTATATGCTGCACATCTAACTCATTTTTTGGAAAAAGATTTTATTATTTTTTTTAAATTCCACTGCGTACCTATTTTCCAACATAATGTTGATTCTAGTCAACGCTCCCTCACAATTAAATCATCCCTTTCTAACAAATAGTTAAACTAAAATTTTTTGATAGAAATAAGAGCTATTAACAAACAAAATTTTAAATACAAACAATGCTTTTGTGTGATTTTTTTTTCTAGTTTGAATATGCTCATGCAATTAAAAGAATCTAAAATGCAAAAAAATGCACACAATGCACCTAAACAAAAATAAAAATTCTATTTATGAGAATTAGCATTCATTTTCCATCTTTTAAGCATGGATTATTTTCAAATCATCACAACTTACACATAAATCAAATCTAAAATTATAACAAAAATTAGCAATATAGTAATATAGTGCAAGTTTGTGTGTAAGAAAACATACTATACCTGGAAAAAGCTTTGTCAATTTTGCAACCTATCATCTCAAAATTTTTGAAAAATCCATTCCTATCCTGTTCCTCTAAAAAATCACAATATGCAAATATATTTTCTATTTATTATTGCCTTATTATCTTCAACTTTATTGTACTTAGGGGCTTTTATCATGTGTTAGATCACTCTCTACATATTGGTGATACATAGGCCTAGATTACTCATGGATAATTATTCCCCTTTTTCTTTTTTCCTTTTGCAAATTATTTATTTATAATGTTATATGTTATATTTGTATAAAAGAATCAAGAAAAAACAACATCATTATTCAAAAGGATCAAGATAGGTTTTCATCATTCTCAAATATCTATTTAGAATATGATAATTTTGGTTCACACAATTTAATTAATTAAAGCTCTGTAATAATTAAGATTACTTTTTGCACAAATCTAGTCTTTTCAAATAATTCATATTCAACCAACTATTTTTCATAGTAAATTCTTAAAATTTTGTATGTGTAAAATAAAAATGATCTTAAAAATCAAACAATGCAAATTACTAATCCTTTCTTAAGTGATTAGATCGTAGGAGCATTATGTGTCATAGAAAATATGTCAAACAATTACTTTTTAGTCTTTAGTCTCACGTATAAATCTTTGAAAGCATCATATGTGTTAGGTTTTCTTTTATACACAAATCAAAATTTTAGATCCAATTTTTTTAAATTTTTTTATTTAAATCAATAGTGGATCTAGGAGTCTTTTTTGGTGAGGGGGAAATCAAAAAATTATTTATCATGTCACTTTTCAATGATTACAAGAATTAAAAGCATTTAGGTCGAATATAGCTTTTAAACTTGCAAAAGTGACACGTAGGAGCAAACCTTTTCGACTTACATGATGAAGGAGTAGATCTATGAATAGATTTTTTTTCCGATGGTGGTGGTGGTGTGGACTTTGTGCTTTCATTGATAATAGTCATTGTTGTATTTGGGCTTCCTCTTATGTACCCAAGACCATGATGGTGTCCACTAGGTTTTCCAAAAGTTAGAATGTGATCAAGTTTTAGTTGTCTTATTATTTAGCATCTTCTAGGTCTTCAAAAGTATACTCAAATTAAGACCTTATTTCAAATAATTTGTTCTCCAGTGTAGTAGCTAGGAGTTTATAATTAAGGGCATCTTTTTTTAATTCATCCCTTTTATTATTAAGTTTGGCCACTTGCTCTTCTAGTGTCTATTTAACTTAGCACAGCTTCACCCACTTGGTGTACTTTTCTCTATGGGCCTTCTAAACAAACTCAATAGTGATATTATCTTTACCACTTTCATTCTCAAACTCAAAGTTCAAACATATTTTTGTAGAATTTTTGTCACTCCATGTATGGGCTTCTATTGTGACAGATTCTTCAACAAATGTAATTGTTGTATTAAAAAGCCAAATAATTGCTCACACATTTTTCCTCCTTTTGACTCCCTTTGGGTTCTTGTCACTCTAGGTAGAAGTCATAGCCTTGGATTTCTTCTTGAGTTTGTTGACACATTTGGAATAAATTTGTCCATAACCTTTGCATTCTTGAAACTAGATTGTTTTACCTTTTTTAGTACCATCTATTGCTTAAATGAGACCTTATTTTTTAAAATTTATAGCCTTTGAGGAATTTGAAAACTTTTTTTCTTATTCATCTTCTTCAAAAATTTATTGAAAATTTTCATCCACGAAGCAAGAGATTTTGACAATTCATTCTCGTCTTCAAATGTCTACCTCTCACAAGAATTGTGCACTTTGGCTTATAGGGTTATGCCATTCTATTCATTCTTTGCTTCAGTTTCAACTCAGGAGTTCTCAACAAACCCGTTAATTCATCAAGTTTCATAGAGTCAATATCCTTGACTTCTTCAATTGTTGCAACCTTATAAGCAAATCTCTCAGGAAGAGATCTTATGATTTTCCTCACAATCTTTGGTTTAGAATATTTTCACCACAAGCAAATGCCTCTTCAACAATATCATAAAATTATACATTAAAATTAGCAAACCGTTTAATGTTATTCATTCTTAAATTTTCAAACCCAATCACCATCATTTGTAGTTTGGAAACCTTAACAACAATGGGTCTCCCATGCACAGTTTGAAGAATATTCCACTCCTTTTTAGTAGTTTCATACGTGCAAATCAACTTAAATTGATTCACATTTACAACATAGAATATGGCATTGAGGGCTTTAGAGCTATAATTAGCAATTTCATCTCACCAACCAACCATGATTCCTCAACCTCGGGAGTTATTTTGTCAGTAGCAATAGAATGATCCTAAACCATGAGGATTGAGTGCCATGCTCTCTTATCAATTACCTTAATGAATACCTTCATCTGTGCCTTTTAGTATGAATAGTTTGTACCATCCAAAAGTGGTAGTCTAGAGATTGAACCTCTATCTCTTAGTAAATCCATACTTGCAAACATAAATCGTGTCTTGAAATCATACCAAACAAAGCTTAGGGGATATCTTTGATACCAATTGAAAGATATGTTTTAACAGTTTTATGAAATTTTAATTAAAGTATGATAAATGAAAATTACTAAAGAAAAAAAATTAGAAAACACAACAAATTTTATCATGGCTCAATTATAAAATGTATGTCCATGGGGTCATGCTCGGATGGTGAACAATCAACTAAGAAATTAATATACAAGCATCAATTGGACTTAACCAATATGGGACTCTTTCTTAGTGACTAATGCCTATGTTGTTGTATTCATTGATGGTCTTATTCAACAGGCACCACTTGTCTTGATATCTGCTTCATGAAACTCCTATTTGTAGCAGAATTTTTTCTCTCAGAAACAGCAAATTCTTCTCCTGAAGAGTAATGTACCTTTTTTTGAGGATAGATGGATGCTTGTTTGCTATCTAACAACTTTATGGAAAAGTCACAATCGCATCCTCCTTTTATAGGTAGTAAAAGTTTATTTAAAATTCAAACTATTGGACTTATCTGTTGTAACAAAATCTTAAATAATTTTAAATTTTAAATGAACGTTAACTCCAAGACACATTTTTGGATTCTAGAACATGTAGAATTTTCCAAGTAATCAAATTTACTCCATATAATACTTCTTAACAATGTCCAATCTCTACAGTTTTTAAATAAATGATAAATCTCACTTTTATTTAAAATTCAAATCCTCCTTGAATATAACTTTCTCCCCAAGATAAGATTGACTTTTAATCTTATTCGAAATTGAGTTTAACTTTGAAAATCTTGTAAAAATGTAGGCAAATCTTTTGGAACATTTCTTGATAATTATTGAATCTTTTTTTGACTCTTCTCTGACATTTTTTTTAATATTTTCCACAAAAATTCAATCTTCTTAGGTTAATTGCAAGCCAATAATACTAATTCAAAAAACATAATAAATTCAAATTAAGAAACCTTAACATTTTTTTAACCCTCTTTTCCTCTTTGTCCCTCGTCTATTGAAATCTTTTCAATGACATAATATGTATGAAATTTGTAAAAAATAGGTTTCTAGAACTGACGTTTTTGAAAATTGCCCTATTACGAGGAGCTTGATATAGGGGATTTCATTAAAAATCGCATCAACTCCACCGTTTCCACGTCCTTTTGACAAGGTTTTATGATATTTCTCTAGGCTTCTATAGAACTTCAACTTCAATTCATGGAACTCTAATTGTCCTGTTAAGAGCTCTAAGACATGAGAATTCTTTAGGTATCTAACAAAGGCTCCATTACATATGAGATCTTCGATGTCAACTGCAGCCAGTTGTAACCTTTGTACTGCCGTCCGCAACGAGGCTAAGGTTGCATTGTAACTTCGTGTCAAGATTAGGACCACAAAATTAGTACGTAACATTTAAATTTGTGTTGGTTTTGTTGTAAACTACAAACAAAACATTAATGTGATGATCAAGACGTTTTTTGCTTGGCAATGTTGCTAATTCAATGGTAAGTCATGAAGATCTACAACGCCAATGACTAAATTCTGGTTAATACAGGCATCAACTTAGAGGTAAGTCCTATTGGCGCTTTCAATGTGATTATAGTTTTCAACAATTTGAAACTTTGAAGCGAACAATTGGAGCTCGTGGCATATAGTTCTAGAAACAAATTAGGGGAACTTGATCAATAGAGAAAAATTTTAAACAATGATTTTGGAAACAAACGACCTTATAAATTTAGAGGCGGTTGTTATAGCGTCCTGCAACTCATTTAATTTTAAAGGGCCAACCACATTTGTACATTTTGAATTGAAGAATAAACAAAGCACAATGATCACATCTCCAGGCAACATTTCAGGTATTGCATCTAGCAATAATTGTTGCATTAATGCATAATACTCGTGTGACTTTAGTATCATTAATTTCAGGTCCATAGAAGTCAAGTTTCTGATGTTTGGAGAATACACTTCCCGAACTTTTATCTCTGAATGAGTCGTGCAAAATTAATGTTTATGCTTTTTAGACAATGTAGGCATGCTAGACATAGGAAAGACTCTTCTTCAAGCTTTTGTTGCCTCCAAGATGCTCTTACCTTAACGTTTTGTAGAAGCAAAATCTAATTTCATAAAACGATAAAATAAATCCAACACAGAATTTATTTATTTTTTCCTTTCTTTTTCTTCATCTTTGTCTCCCTTGGTATTGTATCCTCTCATTAAAAACCCCAAAATAGTAGGGACCAATCAGGTCTCCCAAAGGAAATGGCAGTAGCCTAAGAAAAAGGCTAAATTAGAGTCTAGG
This sequence comes from Artocarpus camansi, assembly GCA_002024485.1. Classification (NCBI taxonomy): domain Eukaryota; kingdom Viridiplantae; phylum Streptophyta; class Magnoliopsida; order Rosales; family Moraceae; genus Artocarpus; species Artocarpus camansi. Next base: position 6,215 of record LNSY01373920.1, read on the forward strand.
TGCACTGGACACGTGTTGGTACAACACTGCTTGAGGGAGCTGAATGGGACACACTGAGAGACATGGCCAGTGAGACGTTGATGTCTGAGGCCAAGGGCGCATGCAAGTAAAGATGTTTGTATCGTATTGTGGCGTGCTATGGTCTGGGCAGCTGAGACGGGGAGCGACGTGGTGATGCATGATATTTGGCTAGACCTTTGACTTTAAAATGCTAGAAACACACTTGTTGGAGTGAGTGAAGTACATGCATGCGCTGGATGAGTTTTGTGGCGATCTGTGGCCTGAATCACGTGTAGTTTGTAGTGAATTTTCAAATATGTAAGTGTATGTAATCGTTTCAAATAATAAAGTATACTGAAGTACAGATATCGTCCTATAGGGATTATGCTAATTTTTATTAATTACTGGAATTGTTTTAACTTTAAGAGTATTTGAACAACCAATAAAAGAAATTAAATTAAAAACAATTTAAACATCACTAAAATGTTAAAACAATAAATCCTAAAAGTGTTGGAAATTATGATTTCACTAAAATTAATCTGCTTCTATTCAATTAAGCATATTATTGTGATTGTCTTATACTATGTTGATAGTTAAAATCCTTTTCCTATTCAATGCTCTCTCAAGTTAAACAAAAAATACCTAGGCATAAAAGAGCACTATATCTTTATGTGAATTAATTATGCCTAAGTTCATGTTCGATGGATATTCCTAATGTGACCACACAAACAGTGTAAGTATATCTCTTTATTACATGCCATTTATAGTATTTTACACAAGTTCGTAAATCACAAATCTTTTCTTGGTTTCATTATGATTTATTTAATCTTCTCACTAGTGATCGGCTAATTAGAAGCACTAAGTCTAGTGTAAATACTAAACATAAACATGAGTTCCACAATAGTGTCATTTACCCAAATAAAATGTTCATAACTTAAGCTACATCACAATCCCAATAAAAATAAGACTAAAACATGATAATAAAAGCACATCACAAGAATATTAAAATAAACATTAATATATTACAAAGATAAATTTAGAAATAACCCAAAACTTTTGACATTTCTGGTGGGTTTACCTATCCACATTGATTTATCTCTAACTCTCAAAATATTACAAAGCACTAAAAAACAAAAAAAAAACTCAAAAGAAAGAAAATAATTTTTTTCTTTTCCTTTTCCCTTTTATTATTCTTCCTCTAGAGCATAGCGCCTTTGGAAAATAAAAATTGAAGAGCTTCTAAAGATCTCCCTCACTAATGACTCTCTTGTTGGCCACAAGGTTTCATAAAGTTATTTTAAATTAGTTTGATGATAACAATCAATTTTTGTTACACGTAAAGTCGTTAATCATATTCTTGAGTTTTGCTAAGCATAAATATATAACCAAATTATTCGGAGCAAAATCAAATCTCAAGGATGATCAAGACATGGTGCACTTTGAAGAATGGAGAACAAGTCTTGAAGAGAAAAATCTTAAATTTTAGTTCTAATTTCTTAAATGTAAGTGAGCAATTTTCTCTAAAAAAATTAGTTTATGCAAGCTCAAATTATACACACACATTCATTCTAAATGTTTTAAGCATAAGTATTTTCAAACTTAAAAATATGTGGCTTAAATATTTTTTAAGAGTATGTGTATCTAAAATGAAGACTTAAAATCACATGTCAAAATGCGCACAAATTCACTCCATCAAACTTTCATAAAAATTACATTTTGGAAAGAAGTCTTGGGTGACCTGGTTCAGTAGGTCCAAGCTGTTAACCATTACAGGTCAGCCTACGGTCACAAGGGATAGAAAGATGGATTTTCTAGCCTTCTATCGACTTGTTGATCTCATAGATTGGCCTCTCAATGGCCCTGACTTGCCTGCTAATGGCCGTAACTAGCTTGTTGGTTATTCCTTGGTGGCCTGCCAATTAGATGACTATTTGGAGCCTTTTTAAGAAATTTTAAATTTCAAGCTTGCCAATGGTCAATCTGTAATGACTAGCTTTTTTTTTTTTTTTACCATTAGAACTTTATTTACAAAAACTATTTTGATTGAAAAATGATATATTTTAAGCCATAACTAAGTACTTGAAGGCTATATATGCCCCTCCATTCATTATGTTCAATCTAAGAAACATCAAGCATTAATTGCAAAGACCTTATGGAAGGTCATTCTAGTAATAGACCTTATTTTTTCAATGGGTTAGGTCCACTTACTTTTTTCTTTTGTTGATTTCTAATTGTTTTGATTGCAATTATCAAAAATAGAAATATTGGGAGATTCTAAGTAGACAACTTGTAACTTTTTAGTATAAACTTAATACTAGTCATTATATCATTATAATATTAAAATAGAAATAATATAATTATAATGAACATACTAGTGAAATATAATACTATATAATTAAAATAAACATACTAGCAAATGTTCAACCTTATAACTATAATTACTACACTATAAACTATAATTAATGCTATAATTAATTAATATGGCTTCTTACTTATTAATTAAAAAATAAATATATTAATAAAATTTCTATTCTCCCTTCAAATATGAATACTACCGTGCTAGTTTTAAACCACACATTCATAAAAAATAATTTAAAAATTATTTTGTCAAAGCATTAAGTAGTTCTCAAAACTCTAGATATGGATGTACTTATTTCAATCAAGATGGATACACCATATCATATTGTTATATTAATAAAAGTACATATCTTGGAACAAAATAATGATGAGTTACCAAAATTTCTAAAACTAACACAAATGGACCCAAAATCCTGTGGGTACCAAAAATAAAAAACTAAATTATTTTTATAGGTAACAAAGATGGAGAAGATTAAGTGGTTCCTAGATAGTGGTTGTTCAAAACATATGATGAGAGACATCTTACTTTTCTCAAACTTCGTAAAGAAGAGCAGAGGACATTTCACTTTTAGAGACAATGTAGAAGAAAAATTCTTAGAGTAGGTGATGTCGGTAATGGTTTTTTCCCCTCTTGTTGAAAATATCTTTCTTGTAGATAATTTACTTGGTATTAGTCAATTGTATGATAAGGGATATAAGGTTACTTTTGAATTTTCCAAATGCTTGATTGAAAATGTTTGTAATGGTGAGGTTGTGTTCATTGGTGGTTAAAATGAAAATATTTATACAACTGATGTTGAAAAATTTTCAAACAAAAACCACTATTTTTTGGTTTTAATGATGAAATATGGCTTTTGCATAGAAGACTTGGACAAACTAGCATGCATATACTTTCAAAATTTTCTACAAAAGAACCTGGTTGGGGTTTGCCAAAACTAAAATTTGAAAAAGACAAAATATGTGAAGCATGTCAATTTGAAAAAAAAAAACCCAAACTTCTTTTAAATCTATTTCCAAAATTTCTACTTCTAAACCTTTGTAACTTTTGCATATGGATTTATTTGGTCCTTTTAGGATTATAAGTTTATGTGGTAAACACTATTGCCATAGTTGATGATTTTTCAAGATTTATTTGGGATATATTTTTGGCAAATAAAGATGATGCTTTAAAAACATTTTCATATTTTTGAAAAAGAGTGCAAAATGAACAAGGTTACATAATTACTTCAATTAAAAATGATCATAGTGGCAAGTTTGATAGTGATGTTTTTGAATTGTTTTGCAATGAAGAAGGCAATGAATATAATTTTTCGAGACCAAGAACTTCTCAACAAAATGGTGAGGTTGGAAAAATAGAGTTTGACAAGAAATAGCTAGGACTATGCTTAATGAAAATAGTTTACTAAAATATTTTCAAGCCAAAGCCATTAATACCACATGCTATGTTGTTAATAGAGTTCTCATTAGACCAAAACTAAATAAAACTCCTTATGAGTTTTGGAAAGGTAGAAAGCCAAATATAGGCCATATTAAAGTCTTTGGATTCTAACAATTTATTTTAAATACCCAAGACAATTTGAGAGAATTTGATGCGAGATTTGATATTAGTATTTTTCCTAATTATTCTACTACTAGCGAAGCTTATAGAGTATGTAATAAAAGAACTCTAGTTGTAGAAGAATCTATGAATATTGAATTTGATGAAACTAAAGTGTCCATTAGGAAAGTGGAAGATGATAATGATTTAGGTTTGGAACATCGAATGATAAACCTAGAAATTAGACAAAGGAAAAAAAGTACAAGAGGATCCAAACTCTTCTCAAAAGATCATATGTAACTCAAGAATTGCAACAAGATCAATCTCAAATATAGCATTCAAAAGATAAGCTTACTTTACATCCTTTACCAAAAGATTGGAGGTATCATCCCTATCACCCTAAGAGCAATATTATCCACTACTACAAACGGGGCCTTCCACGATAGTTTCAACTCATTGTGGAAAACTTTCACAATGGTTAAAAAACCATCATGCAAGCCTCTATCATGGTACAAAATTGAGTTTTAACAATGGTTTTTTACCGTCATGGAACATCCGTATAGGCATTAAGTTTAGATATTTCAAGAGACCTTTATCATGACGGTTTTTGTAGAAACCGTCATGAAAATAACAATTTTACATGACGATTTTTTGAAAAACCATCGTGAAAGGTGATGTTTCCACAATGGTTTTAGCTAAAAACCGTCTAAAAC
>LNSY01374133.1:0-13044 GCA_002024485.1 Artocarpus camansi
AAAGATTTTTTTTTTTTTTTGGTAAAAGACAAGGAGATATAAAACAGGAGAAGAAAAATACAACCTGGAAGCATCTCTCGTAACAAATTGGTGTCCAGGCATAATAGTCACCTAAAACATCATTAGCAATGCTCCTAAAGTTAACAGAACCAGAAATGGAGGCATGTTTGGACCTACAAATTAGCACGCCATTCAACCTTTGCCACGGACCAAGCAAGAGAAAAGAGACAGTCGATAGAATTTCCTTCACAATATTGACAATCTCTCGAGGTCTTTCAGATGGTTTTAACTTAATGCTCTTGATGAGGATTTCAGATGAGAAATTAATGTCTAGCTTTTTGGTATAGGAGCAGTATTTGATTTTGTAATAAAAATTATTTTTCAAAATTTTTAGTTAAGTCAAGTCAACGTTTTTTCTTGAACTAGTAGGGTTATTTTTTGCTTGGGAGGGCGTTCAAAGATTTGAGAATTGCAATATGTTTTTCTTTTATGAATAAATGTTTTAACTTCATTAAAAGGGAACAAACAAAACAAAAAAGTCCAATCATAGTAAGGAGGAAGCACAAGCACAGCGACAAGACAAAAGTTGATCGTTGGAGGGTGTTCCTTCAATAAGAAAGAATAATGGTAAAGAAGAAGAAATATTAACCAGCCCCAATTACAGAACCGGAAGGCTATATTATGAGATGACATGTTAGAAACTTCCAAAAAAAAAAAATCAGAACGTTGCTTGATTTGGGAACATAATACGTGAGTGTGTGTTAAGAGAAAAAATATATAAATCATTAGTTTTTTTATTTTAAAATAAATTTTTATTACGTAATTACGCAATTCATGCAAATAGTTTTTCGTAATAAGAAGATTTGATTTAACGGATTGTGTAAATAGAACTATAATGATACAAATGCTACAATAATGCTTTGAGAATTAATTTCCTAGTTTTTACTTTTGCCGGAAGGTTCTAAAGAATTAATTTCTTGACTTCACTTTTGATGCTAACTTGTATGACCTCTTTGGAATTTAAAAACCACACGTTTTCGTAATGTTTAGAGTGTGACAGTAATTTTTTTTCTTAAGTTGAATGTGACAGTAATATAGTTGACGTAATTCCCCTCAAAAAAAGTTAGTTGACATTATAAAGACAAAGCTCAAAAATTACCACGATATGACACTAAAATTTGACAACTGGTGTTACTCCACCAAATTTATGCTTGTTGAAAAACAAGAAAGCTCTAACTTGCTATAATATAAAATTGTGACATGTTACAATAGTTTATTACAGTGTAAAACTCTCATATGATATAGTATTTAATTTCCCACTGATTTTCCAAACACATCATTATTTGCATTTTAAATTTGTATTTCAAAAAATCATATATTATGTCCCACTTAAAAAAAAATGTTTAAAAGTTTTAACTTGCTACGTTATAAAGCTGTGATATGCTATAGTGTTTAATTTTCCATTGATTTTCTAACTTGTAACATCCATAATTTAATTGAGTAAGATTCGTAGGTAAAGTAGTGAATATTATGCCTTAATGTAATTGAACTTAATTTAAATATTTTGTGGGATTTTTAAATTCACCTTACTTTTAGTTATTTTTATTTGTTAATTTGAATTTTTAAACTAAACAATTTGTTAAATACTCGATATGTACCTATTGAAAAACTATGTGCGGGACATGATTTTACAGTTGAGAAACCACCCAACTTTTCTCTATATATTTTTCTCTCTCCCTTACTCTTCCTCTTACACTCCTTTAGCTCTCTCTCTCGTTCTATCTCTACTCTCCCTCACCCTTCCCTCTCAAACTCTCACTCTCTCTCTCTCTCAAATTTTTTATTCAAAATTTGAGCTCAAGCTTTGCTCCTTAGCTAGATTGGAAGCTTAGGAACGAGATTGAGCCTCCACAAACACGATTTTAAGCCTTGATTTGAGGTTAGTTACTTTAATTTTTTAAATTTTAAACTTTTTCTCGAAATTTATAATTTTCTTGAAATGTTGTAATCCAAGTTCCTTAAGCTTAGAAAACCCTTAATCTAAGTTTGTGTGACTCAAATCATCTAGAACCTAGGTTTGATTGGATCAAAATTGAATTAAATCAAGTTTTCCCCTTTCTCTCCCTTTTTGGAATTTTTGAGAAATCCCTGTGTAAACCTTGTTAAAAGTGTTAAAAGCTGTTTTTATATGTTTTTCTACCTTTTATGAACAATTCTGATGCCTGAGAACTGAGAAAATAGATTAGAAATGGAATTTTGGATTCAAGGAGGCTGATACTCAAAGTCTCCGGTCCCTAGATTTTTTGAGTTTGGCAGGCTGATCATGACTCATGAGTTCGACATGTTGGATTCATACTGTTGGTAGGCCAAACCTGCGCTAGTTCGGTAGGCCAGATAGAGGAGCTTTGCAGACTGACCAGACTTTACGAAATTTGTTGTTTTCACCCATTTTCACTGTTTAAAACTTGGAAGAAGACTTTACGAAATTTGTTGTTTTCAACCATTTTTGCCATTTAAAACCTCGAAAAAGACTTTACAAAATTTGTTGTTTTCACCCATTTTCACCATTTAAACCTCGAAAAAGACTTTACGAAATTTGTTGTTTTCACTCATTTTCACCGTTTAAAACCTCGAAGAAGACTTTGACCTTATGATGTAATATTATGACTATAAAAGGCATACTAAGACACCATGAAATAGCATAGTAGTGTAGAATACCCTAATTTAGATATTGATAGAACTTAATTTACCTTTAAAGGTGTTTGTGATTCCGTGGAGCTAACGTATAGCGGGTCGAGACTACAGTGTTGAGGATCGGTACAGGATATCGAAGTAGGACTTTACACTTCTTTTCTTTGGTAGCCATGTTTTGAAAAGTGATTTGGCCACAAAAATGTTTTCTTTCAAAATGATTTAAAACAAAAAAAAATGATTGAAATGATTTTATTGATTATTTTATTAACTGGTGGATAATGAGAGGATCATAATGAATTGAATAATGAATATAAATGAGAATATCTGGTAACATGAGACTTTAATAAGAATAAGTACATTAGGGCATGATGCCACACATAGAGATTTGGTCGTGTAGGGTGTGAACTTGAGGGCAGGTCCCAAAACCCAACTAGGCCACTACGGTGATGATTTGATGGCTTTGCCTAGAGATTAATTAATGAGACCAGTTTCAGATGAATAATTGGATTAATGGTAGGGGTTAGATTAATAAATTTCATTTATTGTATTTTATGTTTCTTACATAAATGAAAATTTTTATATTTTAAATTAGTGTTTTTTAAACCTAATCCTGCTAAGCCTTCTACTCATAATTTATTTGTTTTTAAACCTTTCCCGTAGGTGGATTACGACGTAGGACCAACTGGGAGGCGACATAGCAATATGTGAGTCGTAGAAACTCTATTTAGTTCATTTTTTTTATTTAAATCAAGGCATGTAATATTTAAATTCTATTTTCTATATTGGACTATGGTAGTAATTTATTATTGTCGATACCATGTATGTGCACTTATGTGGGTCTGGCAAGGCCTTACTCATACTTACTAATTTTTATTATTTCATTTTTTTCTTTGCTTGCTTTAATTAATGATAATTGCTCTCAAAAAGGTTTTAACTATCATGTTTTCAAAATAACCTTTAATATTTAATTGGAGATTTAATTAAAAATAGGTTTAATTAACCTAATTAATCAACTACGTCACACCCTGAATTTTAGGGCATGACAGAATGATATCAGACCCTTAGTTATGAACCTTAGGAATCGTGCACATATAGGTACGACAATGAGAAACCTTGAGAATGGCACTAAGGCGTCATCTGGCTACAGACGTGAACCCTAGCAATAAAGAAGGCATGATGGGGGCTATGTTTGCTACTTTTTGACAAATGGCATCGAGGGCTAAGCTTGAAGATTCTAGGGCAAGTCGCCGACATAAGTACTTCTGAAAACTTTGACGCATATGTATTTCAACTTTTAACAGAAACAGGGGTCCACAGGTAGCTAAATATTGGTTGGATTCAATGGTAAAGTATTTGAATACCTTAGTGTGCTAGTAGAATATTGAGCAAAATTTACGACATATAAACTGGAAGGTTGTGAAAACACTTGATAGAAACAGGCAAAACGTATGGAGAACAACAAGAATATTGATTAAGGCCAATTTGAAGAATTGTTCGACGAGTGATAATTTCCATAGGGATACCGGGATCAAAAGGTTGTCAAGTTCTATCAATTGGAACTAGGTGACATGACGGCTCAGGAATACGAGGCAAGGTTTAACGATTGGCTAATTTACTCCATCCGCCGTGGTGTTTGGATATGAGAAGTGTATTAAGTCTTTGAACAAACCCAGAGGACCCATTTCGATGGCAGTTGGTTGTTTTACGACTTTGAAACTTTGGTGGGTTGGTGTTGTCAGCCTTATCGATACTAAGTGATTATGCCCTTATTGTGAGGATCGAGCGAGGACATCCAAAGGACCCCCAGAGGAGCAACAGGAGAGATGATGGCAATCGTCAAGCTCAGATGAAGAACCAACATGGTAACACCAACGGTGGGAGCAGCAGTTTATTAAGCAATGGATGTAGTGACCCTTACAACTTTCATTGCCACTTCTGCTAGTAGCCAAGACACATCAAGAGGAACTATGTGATAGGGAATGTTTGACAACGACATCAGACTAAGAAGTTGCAAGCTGTTAGCCTCAACCTTAGTCCCTACCTCCCCCTCAACAACTCCCTTAGTTGTAATTTCATCAGTTCCTTCCTCAACAGGTGTAGTATTCAGTGCAAGGATATTAGTCGTAGAGTTTCTAGCAAAATGTCCCATAGTATCGAGTGTTGAGTACAGCTAGCATACAGTCACCTCCATAACAACAATATCATCTGTCAAACCTGGGACCTAGCAATGTCAACAAAGGAAAAAGGAAGGCTCCAGCCTAAGTTCCTACCATTGCTTCAAGAAGCTTAGAAGCTTAAACCAATGATGTAGTTGTTGACGATATGATTGTGTTTTTTTTATCTTCAGCTTACGTTTCGTTTGATACTGGTGCCACTTATTCTCTCATTTTGAGTTCTTTTATACATGCCTTGGGATTAGAAATAGAAGAGTTTAATGAACCCTTGACTATGACCTCACCTTGGGGTGAGTGTATGTACTATGTATATAAGTCTTGTAAAATAATGATTGGGGGTGACACTTTAAAGAATGATTTGATTATAATCCCCATGAGTTCACATGATATAATCTTATGAATGGATGTTTATCCGAATTTAAGACCATATCGGACCACCATCCTAGAAAAGTGAACCTTGCGTATGATAGGGGTATGACAATTTCCTACTAAGGTGGTTATAATCGAGTGTTGAATGAGTGACTCATGAAGACATGTCTTGGTGGACGAAGGAATCTAACTTGTTATGCTCTAGTGCAGCAGGAGGGAAATGCAACAATACCTGTGGTTGGTGAGTTCGATGATATCTTCCCTGATAAGCTACCAGAATTAGCACCGCTCTGATTTCCATAAAACTGCATCGAATGGCATCAGCAGAATTGAAAGAATTAAGACAACAACTTTAGAAATTTGCAGATAAAGGTTATATTTGGAACAGTACACCACCATGAGTTGCACCAATTTTACACGCTGAGGAACATGATGGTGCTCTCAGGTTGTGAATAGATTATTGTCAGCTCAATCGAGTCACTGTGAAGAATAAGTACCCACCGCCTAGGATCGATGAGTCATTTGATTAGCTGGGAGGTTCTCGGTATCTTTCGAAGATAGGTTTGTGATCTGGATATCATCAACTCAAGATCAAGGAAAAGGATATTCCCAAGACAACCTTTAGGACTTGTAGTGGACATTTCAAGTTTCAGGTGCTGTCGTTCGGGTAGACTAATGCTTTGGTAGCTTTCATAGATTCAATGAATAGGATTTCTTGAAGATGGCAGCACCGTTGATAGATGAAGAATGCTAGATTGCTTCCCATAAGTTAGAGAGTCAATTGATTACCGCTCTATTGCTAATTATGCCAAGTAGAGATGAGCCGTACAATGTCTACACTGATATATAGGGACGAGGACTTGGATGTGTGTTGATGTGACATGGACGGTGGAGCCATAAGGATCACGACAACTAAGGCCTCACAAGTAGAACTACCCCACACTTGGCTTGGAGCTTGTAGTAGTGACATGTGCTCTAAAGATTTGGAGATGTTATTTGTATGAGATGTCATTGTAGGTTTTCTCAGATCATGAGGGCTTGGAGTATTTGTTCTCTCAGAGGGGTTTGAATTTGAGATAGTGGAGATGGATGGAATATATATAGGGCTACGATTTTACGTTGCAATATCATCCTAGGAAAGTTAAAGTGGTTGCGGATGGTGTCAACATAAAGACTTTGGGGATTCTTGCTTGTTTGGCGTTAGAGGATTGGAGAAGAGACGCTCTAGTAAGTGAGTACGGGCTATAGTACTATGAAGACTTTAACTAGGTTTTGGCATATTGCGTGGAATCTTCCCCAACGCTTGTTTTATTGATGAAACAGAATCAATGGTGGGATTGGCATCTATAGGGGACTTAGACGTGAATTGAGAATAGGGAACAATTTAAGGAGTAGAGAATACATGCAGATGGGTTATTGTACTTCAGGTAACATTCGATAGTACTTGCAATTGCAGAAGTGATGAAGGCTGTAATAGACAAAGTTCATAGATCTCAATTCACTATTCACTTGGAAAGCATGAAGATATGTCACGATCTAAAGAGGCAATATTGGTGGGAAGGAATGAAGAAGGATGTTCAAGAGTATGTCCCTGGGTCTATAACTTGTCTCTAGGTAAAAGCCAAATATCAAAAGCCTGCTGGATAGATTCAGCCACTTTTTATTCTAAGGTGGAAATGAGAACATGTCACGATGGATTTTTTCACCCAATTATTGAGGATAGAGTAAAGGCACGACACTATTTGGGTTGTCGTTAACAAACTGACAGAATCAGTGCTTTTCATACCATTTAGGTCGACGAGTTTGAGAAGAGTTCTTAGAGAGGTATATTTAGAAAATATAATGAGATTGCATAGAGTCCTATTACCCGTCACCTTCGATGGAGACACCCGATTTAATGCTAAGTATTGGTGGAGTTGCCAAGAAGCTGTAGGAACGGATTTGAATTTCAACACCATTTTTCATTCTTAGACCAAAGAACAGTCTAAGCAAGTCATTTAGATTTTGAAAGATATGTTACGTGCACGTACATTGAATTTTGGCAGATTTGCGCTTGCATTTGGCAGGATTTGCATACAACAACAACTACCAAGCAAATTTTGGTATGGTACCATGCGAGGCACTTTATGGGTGACCGTGTTGATCGCCAGTGTGTTAGGTAGAGCCAGAGGACAAGATCATTCTCAAACCTGATGAGATTTGTAAAGGCAATGAGGAAGTCGCTATGATTCGTGATCGGTTGAAAGTTGTTAAGAGTCGACAAAAGAGTTATGCTAATAGGACATGTTGACTGTTGGAATTCGAAGTAGAAGATTTCGTTCACATGAAGGTGTCACCATTCAAGGGTACTTCGCTTTTCGATTTAAGTGGGAAACTTGCACCAAGGTATGTTAGTTCCTAATGTGTTGGCATAATTGCATATCATCTCAATCTCCCTCCTAAACTTTCTCATGTGCAAGACATATTCCACGTGTCGATGCTTTAGAAATGTCGGCCTGAGTCGAGCAAGATTATCTCATTCCATGATGTGCAGATTCAGGAAGACATGACTTATGAGGAGGTGGCGGTTTAGATTATCAATCGAAAAGGGATAAGACTACGATGCCGTGAAATTTTGTTAGTGAAAATGGTGTGGCAATGCCACAATGCTAGGGTCAACTATGCAAGAATAGTACTTGCATTTATTTTGCTTTTGAGTTGACTTAAAATTTTGTGGACGAAATTTCTTTTAGGGGTAGAGAGTTGTAAGACCTAGAATTTCATTAAGTAAAATTAGTAGGTAAAGTGATGAATTAGTTTGTCTTAACATAATTGAACTTAATTTAAATATTTTGTGGTATTTTTAAATTCACCTCACTTTTAGTTATTTTTATTTGTTAATTTGAATTTTTAAACAAAATAATTTGTTAAATACTCGATATGTACCTTTTGAAAAACCATGTGCAGGACATGATTTAATAGTTGAGAAACCACCCAACTTTTCTCTATATATTTCTCTCTCTCCCTCACTCTTCCTCTCACACTCCTTCAGCTCTCTCTCTCGTTCTCTCTCTGCTCTCCCTCACCCTTCCCTCTCACACCGTCTCTCTATCTCACACATTTTTATTCAAAATTTGAGCTCAAGCTTTGCTCCTTATCTAGATTGAAAGCTTAGGAACGAGATTGAGCCTCTACAAACTTGATTTCAAGCTCTGATTTGAGGTTAGTTACTTTGTTTTTTCAACTTTCAACCTTTTTCCCAAAATTTATAATTTTCTTGAAATGTTGTAATCCGAGTTGCTTGAGCTTAGAAAACCCTTAATCTAAGTTTGTGAGACTAAAATTATCTAGAATCTAGGTTTGATTGGATCAAAATTAGATTAAATCAAGTTTTCCCCTTTTTCTCCCTATTTGGAATTTTTGAGAAATCCCTATGTAAACCTTGTTTAAAAGCATTAAAAAAGTGTTTTTATATGTTTTTCTACCATTTATAAACATTTCTCATGCTTGAGAACTAAGAAAATAGGTTAGAAATGGGATTTTGGATTTGGGGTCGACTCCCTAGAATTTTCTAGTTTGGAGGCCAATTCATGAGCATCAGCATGCCAAACTCATAAGTTTAGCATGTCGGATTCATACCATCGGCAAGTCGAATCTAGGCTAGTTTGGTAGGCCAGTGTTGTACATTCGGCAGGCCGAACTATGCAGTTCGGCAGGCCGGACAGAGGAGTTTGATAGACCAACCAGACTTTACAAAATTTGTTGTTTTCACTCATTTTCACCATTTAAAAACGAGAAGAAGACTTTGACCCTACGATGTGATATTATGACTATAGCATAGTAGTATAGAATCTCTAAGTTAGATATTGATGGAACTTAATTACCTTTAAGGTTAATTGTGGTTCCATAAAGCTAACGTATAGCGAGTTGGGACAACGATGTTAAGGATTGGCACGGGATATCAAGGTAGGACTTTATGCCTTTTTTGTTTAGTAGCCATGTTTTGAAAAGAGATTTGGCCACAAAAATGTTTTCTTTTAAAATGATTCCGAAAAAAAATGATTGAAATGATTTTATCGATTATTTTATTAACTATTAAATAATGAGAGAATCATAATGAATGGAATAACGAATATAAACGAGAATATCCAGTAACATGAGACTTTAATAAGAATATAAGTACATTAAGGCATGATGTCATACATAGAGATCGGGTCATGTAGAGTGCAAACTTGGGGGCAAGTCTCGAAACCCAACTGGGTAACTACGATAGTGATTAGATGGCTTTGCCTAAAGATTAATTAATGATACCAATTCCAGATGAATAATTGGATTAATGGTAAAGGTCAAATTGATAAATTTCATTTATTGTATTTTATGTTTCTTAAATAAATGCAAAATTTTATATTTAAAATTAGTGTTTTCTAAACCTAGTCCTGCTGAGCCTTTTACTCCTAATTTTATTTGTTTTTAAACCTTTCCCTCTAGGTGGATTGCAGCATAGGACCAACTAAGAGGCGATAGGGCAATATGTGAATCATTGGAACTTTGTTTAGGTCATTTCTTTATTTAAATCAAGTCAAGTAATATTTAAATTCTTTTTCTTGTATTGGACTATGGTAGTAATTTATTATTGTCGATATCATATGTGTGCACTAATATAGGTCCAATAGGGCTTGACTCGTATTTAGTGATTTTTATTATTCCATTTTTTCTTTGCTTGCTTTAATTAATGATAATTGCTCTCAAAAAAGTTTTAACTATCATGTTTTCAAAATAATCTTCAATATTTAATTGAAGATTTAATTAAAAATTAGTTTGATTAACCTAATTAATCCGCCACCTCATACCCCAAAATTTAGGGCGTGACACAAACACACCATTATTTTACTTTTTAAACTTGTATTTGAAAAAATTATATATTATGTCTCACTTAAAAAAGTACATTTATTCATACCATATTTTTTTGTGTCATATTCCCATTTGTATTACTCGTTTAAGTGCATTTCCATAAAAAAAAAAAAACTTGTTTATTACCCGTAAACATGTGTGACATTTATAAAAGATCAGTTTTAAGAGATAACGTTTATGAAATTTTTTTTAATCTTTTGGAACTCTTTTTCCATATAGCAATTATCTATTGTGAAGTTATTTCCACAGCAATTAAAAAGTTTGCAGGGTGAAATTCTTTATTGGAAGCAGTATTTGAATGTTCTGTAATTATCATAATAAACATTTTGTAATATTGATCTTAAAATTTTTAAGAGATGGATGAATGTTATACCGTTTGATTTAAATGAATAGTGTTTAACAAAAAAATGGCTATCCAATTACCAATACAAATTATTTATTTTAGAAAAAATACGAACGGAATATTTATAATTTTTTTCAAATATATTTATTCACATTACTCCAACAAATCTATTTGCTCTACATATTTATTTTTGAAAAAAAAGAACTCATATACCATATTTAAAAAAATATGTTGATTTACGTCATCCTTATAACAGTTATGTCATACACCTTACACCCACACTAGCATTTATAATACTTGTAACTTTTCCAAAGCATTTACTTGTCTAAGAAAAAATACTAATAATTTAACAGCAGCCATTAAAAAGTATTTCCTAACAGTAAAGTATATTTTATGCCCAATTAAAGAATTCTTTTTAAAAACCAAAAAAGAGAGAGAGAAGAGGGGAAGATGGAGAGATTTACGGCAGCCATAGCTGGAGGCAAATTGGATGCAAACATCATCTTTTTGTTATAGAAAATGAAACTCCCCTGAAAGTCGTCCATTATTGGTGTCCAGTCGGTACGGCAAGCATTTTGCATTTGCACCAACCTTTTACTCTTGTTTTTTTTTTTTTTCCCTTCCTTCTGATCATCAATTTTGTGGTATCTTTAACGGGTCAGCTTTTTCTGGGCTTGGATAGCTTTCCAAGCGCTTGCGTTATGGCATCTACCGCTTTATCCCAAAAATCCTTTCCTTGTTCTCCAATTATTCGCCTTCTGAACGGTTTGACATTGACGTCCCCAAAATACACCATGTCCAATAATTCCAAAAACCTCTGTCTAATCGGCAACCAAAACACACACACACAAAACAAAACAAAAAAGGCTGTCTTTTGGGTTTCCAATTTTCAAATTGTTGCATTTAATTATACGTCAGAGACGAGTAAATTTGAAAAACGGGCCAAAAAATTTTCTTAATTAAGTAAATGATATCTTTTTTCTTTTTGAAAAAAAAAAACTTTTTTAAATATCAAAACTGCCCTTGTTTTCTCAAAGAAAAGAAAAAAAAACACTGTATCAAAAGAGAAACCTAACCATAGTGAAAACAAAAAAAATTAAAACTGTTTTGATGCCTAATAAGTTAGTTTTTTATGCAAAAAAAAAATCATTGACCAAATAAAATTTTTTAAAAAAGTCATTTTTAAAAAAGCCCCATCAGAGACTCAGAGAGCCGATGCACTCTGTCATTTTCCATTTTTGATCAAGTGCAATCTACTTTCATAAGTTTAATTTAAAGAATTTTGTAGTTTTTTTTTGTTGGTAGGACCAGAAAATGTCTAATGTATTTGACTATTTCATTTCAAACTAAAACATTTAGTTACTATAATTTAAAGCTCGTACATATTAAAATATCAAGAAAAATAAATTATAACACAAAACTCTTAAATGCTACAATATTTGAACTAAAAGTTTTGGGTCAAACTACACTTTTTAAAGACACTATTGGTAGTTGATTTTAGAAAACAAAAAACTAATTAACAGCAACATGTTTTTCTAAACCGTCTCATAACATGTATAATCTTGCGATAATTTCATACTTTATGACAAGGTGTATAATTTAAATCCATTCACCCAAAATGATGATGATGATGATAATAATAATAATAATAGTAATAATAATAATAATAATAATAATAATAATAATAATAATAATAAAGGGGTAATATTTAGCAAGGAAAAAGATAAAGATAAGCTTACACAACGTATGTTTTTAAAAAGTGTTCATTTTTCATTTCTTCCTTTGCCTTCAGCACTCTCTTTAAGTCTTTTTGTTATTTTCTTCTCTTTTAGTAGAAAGAAACAAAATAATAATAATAATAATAATAAATAAATAAATAAAGGCATCACAAAAGGACCATTATTACTTAAAAACAAAAGTAAAATCTAGTATAATTTGAAAGATTGCCAATAATAAATCAACCTGTAATATTGATGCTTATAAAATATTTGACAAAAGAAGAAAGTAGTGAAATAAGCATGATTGATTTAAGAATGGGAAATTTAGGCCCGTTTTGTTTGTTAATTCGAAACGTATGGTTTGAATTTTTTTTGTTTGAAATATGTGATTCACAAAATAGATTTAAAATGTAGAAAAAATAACATTTAATTCTAATTTGAGACCTTTTTTTAGCTCAAGCTATCAAATCAAAATATTTAAATTAATATTTATTTTTCTTTATCTAACAGTGATTCAAAAGAAATTTTGATTCCAACCACTTACCATTAAACCAAACTGTCCTAGACCTTAGAGATGGTTGCCAATTTACCAACCGTTAAAGTATTGTGCTTAATCAAGCCTTGTAATTGAGATTTTTCAGTTGATTATTTCAATACAAGTTTTAATCACAACAAAATTTAATTTCTAAACGCCTCTTAGAATCATCGCAGAAGTAAAATATATTGTTATAGGAAAATTAGTCAAGAATTCGACATGTAAGATTGATTGCATAGTAGCAAAAAGAAAAACGTGTGTGGAGAGATTTTTTCAATTATTCTACTTCAACAAAATTCTTCTTTTTTTTTTTTTTTTTTT
>LNSY01374155.1:0-11198 GCA_002024485.1 Artocarpus camansi
ATCAAGTAAAGTGTTCCCAATTGTTTTTCATTGACTATGATCCCTACTCGCTCTTAATGTGTAATAGGTACTCACAAAAAAAGGAGTATTTTTAGTTATCTCCAATTAAAATTCTATGAACCATGGAGAAGTGTTAATGTCTTCAGTCAACTCGATTATCAACATGATTATATATTTTACGACAGAGGACATGCAGAGATGAACAACAAATAGACGGAGAAAAGGCTTCGAAGAGTATAGACGAAGGGCTGCGGAGACGAACGGAGAGGAAATGGAGGGATGAAGAGCAGAGGAGGAAATGTTTCTTTCTTTTCTTTTTCTTTTTTGATGCGAAGACGTTGAAATCTTTGATGATGTGTGCAACATGTGGTGCTCACCTGGACCAAATTTGCCTCTTCGCACGAACCAATCTCTCTCTCAGCCCTTGAAAGGTTTTGTCAAAAAGATCCATGTGTGCTCGATATTTAGTGTGTGGAGGTATATTTTTGATGTCGGGTTTTAGGCATTCATCTTTTTCTTTTGAGTGTCATTAGATTGTACCCATGGATCCGATCTCGGTCGAGAGTTATGTCTTTGTATTGCAGGGTTATTCATAATACTCTGTCATGATTGTACCAATGTTTTAATATGACTCTAATTTCTCCTTTTAAAATACAATCCTCCATGTCCACAAAGACTACCAACGTATCAATGAACAATTTTAAACACCAAAACCGTGTGTTAAAAAAAATAAAAATAAAACATAAAAGAAGTTGCCACATAATGCCACGTGTAATTTTTTGGGCCACATCTACATTCCTAACCCTAGTAATTTCTCCTACCCTTCTGTGGGAAAAGTAGACGTTTACACACACATAAAAATGTATGAGTAAGACCCAAATTAGCTTATAGTTTTAATATTAAGGATTCTTAATTACGTCATATTACTCTTTACATTCATCTTCAAGGAGAAAAACTCAAAGCTTATGTAATTGTTTGATTCTTTGGATAAATTGGCAAAGCTTAATAATTTGCAAAAAGGCGTGACTGTTGATCTTGAAAAAAAAAATTTACTTATGCAAGTTAAGCTATTACTCAAAATGGGAGAAATTTTAAGTTGCGCAAATAAACTCTTTTTCTCTACTGGTTTTTTCCGCCAAGGTTTTTTTAAGAGAATAAAAGTTAATAACTTTTATTAAGAAAATACATTTTTTCTTCTTCTCTCTTAACTTTTATCAAGAGAATTGATCCTTTTTCATTTTCTATTTTTTTGTTTGCCTTTTTGTACAAGGTTGTTTCTTGTTGTCTTTATTGTTTTATTTGCCTTTATGGTTAGATTCTTACATTTCTCTCTTTTTAATTCTTTTTTTTAGACTAATAAATTAGAATGACGTGTTTGATACAGAACGAATTGCTTAATGGATGCCAATTAGTTGCATTTGATAAGTTTCTCTTTAATCATTTATCCGCTTTCTCATTTTTTTAATCGTGTTTAAACAAACAAGAAATGAGGAAATTATAATGTAAAAAACGAAAGCAAACAGATTAAACAAAAGAAATTAAACTTTCAGATTAATTTGTCTCAACTTATAATTAAGCTGCCACAAATTTCTGTACATCCAAAGAAGAAACAAGAAAAATGAAAAAGTAAAAAACAAAAGGGAGGGATCAAAAACAAAGGATTTAAAACCGATCTACAATTTGTTTTAATTAATAACCTGTAACAAAGTGAAATAAGAGGGAGACTTTTGTTACCTGTTCATGAATACATAGAGATCCAAGTCATATCCAATTTTAAAAAACAAACAACATTTTGGGAAATAAAAGAGATGAAAGAAAGCATACTAATATGCATACACATAATTAACACATGTACGAAATACAGACATTAATAATACGAAGGATCGAAATAAAAGGGTTACGTCTGGTACTGCATGGCATTATCATATCCTTGCTCATCACAATGCAGTTCTTCTACATTAGCATTGCCGCAATTAACAGCTGCTAGAAGGGCTCCGCGGCGTCCGGGGTAAACATCACAGGCGGCTGCAGAAGTTCCTCTAACAGCTATTTTACAGTCATTACATTGATCGAGATGAAAGAGAGAAGTTTGTGGAGTGTTTTAAGGTAACCTTAAAAAACCCCTTTGTATTTGTCACAACATTGCTGATAACGGTTCTTCTTGCATCACACGTCAACGCCGCGTTTATATCGGCAGGTAACGACGGTTCATTTCAAGCCATTGGAGGGAAGGGGCATCTTAGAACGCCAGTAAAACTCATGTGTTCCAATAGCATCTGGAATGACGTTTCGATCAAGAAAATTTTCGCCTAACACGCTGCAATGGGCCATGGAGGTCGCGCAAATGATTAGCAAAAATGATTGGAACATTGATCGATGCCCCATGATCAAATGTTGCATGAGATGATAATTTAGGTGCGTTTTTATGGAATTTGACTTAGAACAAAGAGTTTTCAAGCTCGTTTTTTTGCTTGCAAAGTTTGGGAATGTTGATTCGAAGCCGGACTCCGTTGATGCATGCCTGAGTCCGGCTTCGAATTAACAGGGAACATGACCCTTATGAATAGGTTACGAAGTATTCCAATTTTCTTGGCTATAAGACCATATTGTTTAGTATCATCGAAGGACCCAATTAGTTCATTCCATGTTCTAAACCATTAAACGCTATAAACGTAAAACACAAGAGAAGATATTTAGGAACGATATGCAGAGAATTTGCATTTTTTTCTGCTATCGTTCCTTAATATAAAAAAAAACCAGCAAAAACATCTATAAACCTGATTTGATATACGGTTTTTTCTGCATTTTTTTATAAACCTGATTTGAATTTTTTTTTCCGTATAGTATATCAAAAAAAAAAAAACATCTATAAGCCATATATAAGGTTTGCAAGTCACAATCTCACGACCTGATAATACTGTAGTAATATTATTTTATGCCAAAAAGACAAAAAAATATTAAAATAATAGTTGAACAAATAATGGACAATAATTTTTTGCGGCACATAATGCCAGCAAGCATGAGGTCGTGCCTACAGCACTTCTTCTCATGCTGTACACGAGTATTAATTTATTTAGAAAAAATTATTTATTAATTGAAAGAAATTTAATAAATAGTTGCTCATTACCTTGTTCACAGGTTCAAGATTGTTAAAAGAAACCATGTTGCTTTAATGGTATGTGTAACTCCCATTTCCGTGTCCAAACATTTGAGGGGTATCTTTCTATATTTCAGATTCGTAAGATTATATTTGGAAATTTATGAATGTTATGGTCAATCACTGATTTGGAGTTTAGAACTGACAAATTTACTTTTGCAGTTTATAAATGATCTTACAACAAAAAGAGAATCAGTCGTAACATGCCTGAAGAAACAAAGAAGAATCATTAAAATAGTATTTTCGAGCTAAATTGTACTAATTTGTCAATTATTATTTCACTACAAATATAGCTATAACCTATAAAAAGTAAATTTCTCAATTCAAATGTCCAAATCAATTTTTGACGTAAAAAGGCACAAAATTGACGAGGATTTAAAAATCAGAGGTATAATTTTGATAATATCTAAAATGGAGGGTTACTTTGTTATAAACTCAAAATGTAGGTTCTAAAATCATAAATATTCCTATAAAAATATATTACAAGTTGAAAAAAAACATCGGAAAAAAAAAAACTTAGAAAAAAACATTTTGCATATAGTTGCACTTCTACAAGTGTTTTTGCCTTCAGGCAGTACACATAAGAGCAAACGACCAAAAACAACCGGAGAAAATGAACGAATGGTGGTTCAACTAAAGGATGAACAACTGGAAAAAAGAAGGTGTAAGTAAAAAAAAAAGCATGCAGACATCTAAACCGTTACAATTAATCTAATCGAAAGGAGAATTGGTTTAAAACCAAAGGTTATTTTGAGATTTAATTTTATCCAACTGACGTAAATTGTTAAAACAACTTATTAGGGTCATATTTAAAGAAGAAATAAATTTTTGAAGACCGTAAAAAAAGTGTTTAAAAAGGGACATATTTGAAAAAAATTTATTTTAAAAGTCAAAGTTGAAAAAAAAGAAAAAACATATTTTCTTGAAAGGCATTGGGCAAAGGAGAGAAATAACATAATTAAGAGGTTCCTTAGAAACTAATAGGTAGTTTTTTTAAAGAGATTAGTAAATAACATGTTACTGGTAAATATATTTACCATAAAGTAAAATACCAAAAACACCTTCAAATTCATTTTTCATCCATTCTCTCTCTCCATTGCCACCCAGGGTATGGATTAAAAACATTTGAATTTACAAAAATACCCTTTTCCAAGTTTAGAGAATTTAGACGAATATATAAAATCTATATATTTCAAGAAAAATCTCCTTCAATTTTTATAAACATATATATAAAAATAGGAGTGGTAATTTCATAATAAACTTTTTTAAGAACAAAACAGTCTCCTTAAACCTTTAAATAATAGATTGTATGAATCTTTCTATTAGTGGAGGGATAGAAAATGATAGGCCTGCAACAAAGGGCATGTCTCCCTCTAACCAAACAAGAAATTAGATCTCTTCCTCTATCTATCTCTCTCTCTCCGCCTCTCTCCCTCCCTCCCTCCATCTCTCCTTCCTCCCATAATGCCCTTACGCAAAACAATCAGCCATACTACTCCTTTCCTCATCATATACCATACGTTATGCATACTAAAATGTAATCGAAATCCTCCAAGTAAAACACTAGTACCAAATGAAGACACGTGGTGATTGTGGAAAGGGTGAGATGATGAGATAATTTTAATAATTGTGAACGAAAAGGCAAAATCCTATGTAAAAGATCAGATGCACACACCAAATAGACATTGTCAATAAGGAAAATTAAGCACTATTATTATTTCTCATATTTTCCAAGCAAAAAGCATATTTTAGTTCGCAAAATAATGTCAAAGTTCAACTGCTAGTCTTTTTTCATATGGGCAGGAACCTGCCCCATGGCTACCTTCCAGGCTCCATGATAGAATGTTGGCTTCATTAATGGCACAATCTCCCCAGGGTGATCTTCCCAGTATTTCTCCTGCACAATACCAGATAAAAAGTATATAACATCACAAAAATAAGAATATTGCTTATTATTGAGATTCTTGAGAGCCAAATTATAACAGGTAGACGAGTATACACAGCAAAAAATAAAGTCTTTTCATATCTATGTTTACAATGTCAAATACATATTCTCGCACAAAATCGAAGAGACATAATAAGCTTTCACAACTTCGTCTAAAATGACATGAACTAATACGTCCGCTGTTGGTATATGAAGACTTTTATGACAGGAATTATCTGAAAAATTTTCATGGTCAAAACAATTGGCGTAACATCTGTGAGCCGAGAGTTTTTCCCCCACCTTGATATAGAAGATGACAGAAAGGATTGGGCATACTCGGGGGACAAGGTAAGATTGATAGCACTACAATTACCTAGCCAAGTAAAAATTCTATATCTCTCAGTTATACTATAGTTCAGAGCCACGACAAGGCAATGGTTCAAAAACTTGCTTTAAGCAAACATGGTAAAAAATTCTACAGTTCCATCAAAAAGCATCATGCGAATGTAAAACAAATATCTCCGATAATATGTGACCCAAAGAAGCAAAGAAATACTGAATCCAAGCTTCCTTTTTTCTTTTTTGGGCACATGGTCTTAGGTCCCAACACGGCAAGGAAAATGTCCTTTGCAAATCTTGGTACGCTAAGGGCCCGTTTATTTTATGAACTAAATTGATTTATTGGATTCAGAATGTACATAATAGCTGGAATGTGCGTTTGGTATAGGCAAAATTCAAATCATTAGAATCAAATCAACATGATTTTTTTTTTTTTTGAGTTCTCCTTCCCCCTAAATTTTCTTAACTCGGATTAATATTCTAAAGTAAACCTTACTATTTCTCTCTCCTATACTTCAGGGGAAAAAACAATAATCATTTAATATCCGATTGAGACAATTTTTCCTTCATTGTGTTTCTAATAAAGAGATGAATAAATCAAGATCCATATTGCATGTTTTGTTTAATATAATGAACATTAATATTTTGTTAGATTTGTTAATAAATGCATAACTTTTTCTATTACCTATCCATACACGAATCCATTTTTTATTCCCTATTCAAATTAAGACTATAAATGCACATCCAAATGTCAATTTGGATAATAATTTAAATCACACAACTCAGATCAAAATAATTCAAATCAACACAATTTAAATCCGTTTACCAAACAGGCCCTAAGATTACTCCAATTTGTTTATTATCACACATTTTTTAAGAATTTTTGTTTAACAGAATATTACTTGTGAATACGTATTCCTTCCAAAGGTGAGGTTTAACAATAAGAAAGCTCCAAGATTTCTACTACAGTTCAAAATGAAAATCTAAGTTAAATGCTTTTTAGCTAATTTTCTTTGCAACTTTGATCTAATTTTGAGCAAATTAATGAAAAGTGATGCTTCTTAGTCTAGCTAAATACAAAGAAGCCTATCAATTACCAGCAAGCTTAAGGGATGTTAAAGATCCAATAAATCTATAAAATTCATCATACACTACTAGCCTAACCACTTATGAACACAAGCAATTCCAATGAAGCAAAGCTTAATACCAAAAGACCAAAAAACAATTTGAACTCACGGGGAACCTTTTTGGTCTAATTACAGGCGTAACAACCAAATCCTAAGTAATGATTCAGGAAAAGAAGACTCAGAAGCAGACGAATAGAAGCCTATGCCCATTTTAGCCAAAAAAGAGAGAGAGAGAGAGAGAGAGAGAAATATAGTAGTAGTAGCAGTAGTAATAATAAATAAATGAATAACCACCTTGTAAAGTTGCTCAATGATAGCAGCCCCAACAACCCCAGTGCAGAAAGCAGCGACATAGATAGCAACCACAGGTGTGAATGATTTGGGCCTCGTATACGGCTCAACCATGTTCCAGATGAGCATTCTTTCCCACTTCGTCCACAAATAATCAGCGTATTTCCTCCACAAATAGCTGGACGTTTTTTCCATTTCTTGCTCTTTTGCTTAGCTGCGGAAAAGCATTTCACAACATCACTTATGAGAAAGAATCATGGGTTTACAAAAGTAGGAAGGTCGTCTAACTCCCAAAAAAGTCAATTGAAGAAACAACAAGTGAACCCAAGTCTAATGGAGAGACGAGCAACATTTCTTTAGCGATTGCTTTATATTTATCACATAAAAATATTTTTATAGCACAAATTAAGAATTATGGTAGACATATATATACTCTTTACTCTTTACTTTTTATTCCAACTGACACAGCAAGTGAATTGCCATGTTCCATTGGTGAATTAATAGAAATCACTTTTAATTGTGGTAATTTACCAACTGAAATGTGACAGTCCACTTGCTACCGATAATAAGAGTTGGCATGCCCAGCATTCTTCACAAATTAAGCTAGTATTTTACAACAAAATAGCATAAAAAAATTGTAACAATTAAGGAATAACTTAAAAACCTTAAAGATTGCTTTGAGTAATTTATGGTAAATACTTAGGCTGTATGCTCCCTTGCAATGTCAAACACTTGTCACCACCAACCAATCAGTGAATGCTTCCAGCAGCAAGAGGGTAGCTTCTCTGTTTGACCAGAAAAAGAACTTGATCAAATCAAACTAAAGCTATAGCCAACATAGACAATAATTGATTTATATCCCAAATTTCAGCTCTTCTCTTATTTTATGACTACAGGAACGAGCTCAAAGTATGCATCTATAATATGATGACAAAAAAATTAAACATTTTCTGAGCTTTTTTCCCCTAAATACTGGAGCTAGGGAAAAAAAAATAATGTCTCAACTGCAAAAGTAATCATAAACAGGCGAAGTTTCATTCCACAAAGCAAAAAAACCACCACCCCAAATCAAAGCACTGAGCAAACAAGTACTAATTGTTCCAATGACGCATTTCCTCAAACATGTGGTCCTTATACAAAAGGGGAATTGTGCATAATTCATATAAAAGAATCAAAGTGACTAAATGGATAATATACTTGTACTTTTCCTCGCGAAAAAAGAAAAATTGGAAACGTATAGGTATCCCTTCAGACGAAAGAAAGGATCTTTGGCTCTGTATTCGAAATTGAACATCGTAAGAAAAATGTCAGTAGAAGAGCCAACTTCAGGAATTCTTTAGGGGCAAGGCAACCACTAAGGTTTCCGAGGCTGGGTGGGACCTGACTGGAGAGGGCGTTGAAACGAAAAGAGAGCTTCGGCAACAGACTCAAATTTCCCACTCGGAAGAGAGGTGGTCGGAGAGTCCCGCGCCGGGAAGAAGCAGGCTCGGGAACTTTAGTGAAATCACAGATCACGCCGAGATGTTACGCCGGAGAGTTCGACCGCCAAGGAGATTACTGACTTTTCGACCTCCCCTTGCCACCACCATTCTCCGATCGATGTTTGCAGATTTATTTTGGGTTCGGCCATCTTATCCCAAACCTTTCTTCGAGAGATTCGGATAAATGGTTTTTGATCCAAAAAATTTTGCAAAATATACCCTCTTTTTTATTTTACATAAAAAAAATTAATTTTTTAGACATCAAAATAGTTTTAATTTTTTTTTATTTTATTACGGTTAGATTCTTCTATTCAATACGGTTTTATTTTTCTTTGAAAAAAATTAAGCCAATTTTAATACTTAAAAAATACATTTTTTAATATAAAACAAAAAAAAATCTTTTATTCAATTTTAAATTTTCTTAATCTTTTTTACCTAAATATCCCTTTTTCTTTTTCACTACTTTTCCACAAACTTTTAATTTTGATAATTAATATCCTTTTTTTAAGTACAGTACCTAAATTTTTTAAATTATTATAATATATTATATTTTGCTTACCTACTTGTTATATTGGTAGTAGAAAGTCTACATGTGCTTTCACGTGAGGATGAAAATACTATGTCTAATATAACATTTTTAAATCTAGGTTTTAAACCCCAATACAAATCTTCCAATTCAAATTCTCAATTTAAGCAAAGTTTAATAAAAATGCAAGATATTGCAACAATTTAAAGAATTTGGAAGAAAAATTATCAAAATTAAAAGTAGAAGGGGTAAGGCACTAAAGGTGTAAAATTTAATGGCCGACAATCAAAGTTTTTTTTTTTTTTAAGAACACTATAGATCCTTCTCTTATAAAGGATACAAAAGGACAAAATTTTGTCACAGTCATGAAAAACCTAATAGAATGGACACGAGTGTGTTGCACATGATTTATAGATTAGGAGCAATTTGGTAAAACAATATTAATATTTAATAACGATGATTAAGATTGAAAAAAAAAACCTATTTTGTTGCAAACCCTTCTCAAGCCTCCCAACAAACAGAGTAACCTTGGAAAAAAGTGAGCGATGCTAGAGAGAAGTGAGAAGGCTCGTGGTGGCACGATGTGTGGCATCAAAGATCTGAGCTTGCAATGCGATCTTATCTGCTTGAGAAGAAGGGCTAGATATAGTGGCCTCTACGTGGCAGGGAGGTGGGCTCTTGGTTTGCAACGTGGGGCAGTGATGGGAAATGCTTTTGTGGGCTTAATGATAATGGAATCTTCTAGTTTTGTGACATAGGAGAGAGGTGCTAGTGTTCAAATATCAAATGTTTATAGGTTATTTTTATCAATTTTAGTTTGGGAACTTAAGTGAATAAATTGAAAGTTTTAAGACTAAATTTTTGCCCGCTAAAAAATGGCTATTGGTCCAATTAGTCCTTGAAATTTGCAGATATTTTAGTCCTTGAACTTTTTATTTGACAAATTGGTCCCTGAACTTCTAAAATTTAACATCACTAATTACATCTTTATCATATCATAACAAAATTTTATGAAAAGTGCTGAGATATATGCAAAATTTTTCTCTTTGCTACTATTAAAACATGGTGAAGACTATAATATCTTGCACTTATTATAATTATTTATGTAAAATTTTCAATTATTATGTGATAAATATGTAGTCAACTACATTAAATTTTGAAAATTAGTTGTCAATTTTATTGCTAAGGATGAAAAATATTAAGAAATAAAAGTTCAAGGGCTAAGTTTCTAAAATTAAAAGTTTAAGGACCAAAAGCTCACTATGTACAAAATTCAAGGACTAACATTGCTAATTATCACTAAAAAATTTTAATACTTCTTTGTTAAAGCCAACTACCCCCTTCCCTTTTGGGGAAAAAAAAACAAAAAAGAGTAGAAAAGTCCTAAAAAGAGAGAGGGGCTCATAATGACGCAATCAATTGAACGTGGGAGATATGAGCTCACGACAGTCATCTTGATGGAGAATGAGCCAAATAGAATATTTAAGTAACATATTGAAAATTAAAAGCAAAAAATTGGAGGGATTAAAGTTTGCAGCAAATTTAAAACTAAAATTTTGGGAAAAAAACCAAAATTGTAACTAATAATGAGTTTTTTTCACAAGCGACAACAAAATTTCCAAAACCACCAGAGAAGACAACAAAACAAAGATCACTTTTGTGTTGTCTAGTATTCTCACATATTTATTGGCAAATGCACTGCATTATTAATGAAATCAGTTGCATGATATAATGTATCTTAATCATTTTGAGATAATTTAATAATCTTTTCATTTTTAAAAGTGAAATATGTGCAATTTGTACTCATTGTATTGCTAAATAACTTAGGGTTCCCTAAGACAAATCCGGAAGGTAAGTTTTTAGAATGTTTGCTATGCAACTATATGTGATGAGTTGAAAATAATAGTTCAACGATGATCGTAAGGTAATTTTTATTAGACGTGTATGCCTTAAGCAGTAAAAACGTAATATGTTTTTGAAGACATTTTCATCACTAAAGAATTTTTTTATCATTTATATACCAAATCATGTCATCTTTACGTTCATATTTATTGAATGTATATTAAGCAAACAAAAGTCTGAAACTGTCAACTAAACATTTAAGAATTAGGCATGTGATAAACAAATTATATGAAAGACACAATTCTTAAGGTGACTGTCTAAATCATAAGATCCACAATAGAAGGAATAAAGTTTGGCACTTTATTCATACAAAAATTGTTATGTTGTCCATATCTATAACGGAAGATAGTTTGTCTTGACCTTTAGAGGTAGACTCCGTGAATAAAAACATTAGCACATTGTCATAGATCGGAACATAAAGTAAATTGCTTTAGATTAATAATTTAGTCTC
>LNSY01374164.1:0-10389 GCA_002024485.1 Artocarpus camansi
CTGGTCATAAAACGGAAAATTCACCATCAGGTAACACATATCCCACATAAAATATGCAGCTTGAGTTTATGCATATGTCAGTTTATAAAGGAAAGCGAGAAGAAACCTCAAACATGACTGTACCCTTTGTTCTCCTTCGTTTTGTAATTGTCCGTCCATTAGCAGTTTCGGCTTCGTATGCATGACGAGCAACCTGCAGTGCTATGAGCCAAGTCTTTAAGGCGGATTATATGTGGCTGAATCAGATTCAATTTGCAGCTACAATAATTTTATTGAACCACCATTTTTCTTTGAAATGCTTGAATCGCCGTTCAAGGGTATACTTGGGGGGTAAAAACTCCATTAAGAATTACTTGCCTTCTTATGATGCTTAGGAATACTCAACACACTTCCCGTGCTTGCGTTCTCTACTTTCTTCCACAACTTTGTCACTGGTGTTTGTGTTGCTCTCAGGAAGGGTGAATCCTGAGAAGAAAATATAATCATATGACTTTCACCTTTTCTTCATCCTCTGGCCTTGCGAGAGGACGTTGACTTCTTTTTGAACCAGTAGCATTGAGGATTTGAAGGGAGGAAATAGAGTAATCCTGAAACAATATTATCAAGGTCAGCGTAAATGCGAATTTTGGATTTGGTGAACATATGGAAGCATAAATGTTGGACGTGGAGCAAATAAATAGCACTTGCAATTACGAACAAATTCAAGAGAGAAAAGGGAAATAAAGGTACCTAATTGCACATGCCACATCGGAAAATTTTTCGGTCCAAAAAGCAGAGAAAAATTAAGGCGTGTAGCAATTTCTTATGAAAAATAATGTAATAGGAAGATCCATCCAGATGCCACACATCCGCATCTACTTGAGACTGACAAGAGGAATCCACAAAATCCAAACCTTCTTTGAATTCACTTCTTGGTTCCTCTTGTACTTTATCGCCCATCACTTTCCATTGCAATTGCAATAAAGCCCTCTGCCGGTCCTCCTCTGATGATCAGCAACATGAATAGACTGCAATGATCATACAGTTGTATACTGTGCCGCAGGAAAGATACTTACTTTGGACTTCTGAAGATCCAATTCCTCTTGAAGCTTTGCACACTCGCCTTCATGCTGACACCTCAAAGCCTTCATCTGAGCTTCATGCTCTTTCCTGTAGAAATTACAGCTATTACAGACATAAGCAAACTTTGAGACTACCAAATCTGAACTGCATATACCTCCTTCAGTTCATTTGCAGCTTGAAGTTGAGAACGTTTTAGCTCTTCATCATGATTGGCTTTGAGGTTCAGTTCTTTCCTATCATATTCCTGCTGAATGCGACTCACCCACACAAGTGCAGGAGGAGAGTCGAACAATGCTATGAAGGAATGCAAGTTAGACTGTGAAGATCCAACAAACAACATGGAACACTGAACAACAAAAATAGTCAGAAAAAAAACAATCAAGCTTCAAACAGCATTAAGGCAAGCTTTCTGTTAGGTCCTAACTCAAACAACAAGGCATGTAGTTACAATTGAAACGGTGAACGACTAGGAATGAAGTTACTGTATACTTAAATCATGTTGATAAGTGTCTAAAATATGCAAAGACTTGGTCCTAAAAGATTGATGATCTCATAATATTTCCAGGAAAATAAATTGGATATGTTGTACGAGAGAATGTGGATCATATGAAACGAGATAATTTGACAATTTAATAGTAAGCTTGCAACAATTTCTATATGAAACGAGATAATTTGACAATTTAATAGTAAGCTTGCAACAATTTCTGAGGCATACCAGAGTAGCATGTTCCTCCTGGACCTGAGTCAGGTACTGTTTTGATTCTTCTTTGCACTCTGCAAACTTTTGGACACATTTTGCTTGCATATCTCCCATAACTTTTTCTGCCTGGAAGTTCAAAAAGATGACGAACATAATTCACAAATAAAAATGTTAAAGAGATTATGAAATGACAAACCCTTGCCTTTTCCATATTAACCATCTCCAGCTTCTCTTCCTCATCCTTCTTCCGGATGTCATTGATTGCCTAATGGAATACATTATCGGGTCAATCTAAAGGTAACTGTTCAGATTTCAGACATTTCATATAAAGTAGTAAGAGATAACACCTGATCATTCCTCTGAGATGTCTTTCAAATGCCTTGGTAACTCTATGTTTACTTTCTAGCATCAAATCATATTGCTTTCTAGCTTCTGCTAGTCTACTTTCAGCGGCAGTCAACGGTACTTGGTTCTGCAATGACAGACAGAACCTTTAAAATATTGAGCTATCATGAGGAACTACAATGCAATGTAGTGAATCTCTTTTCAAAACCTTTGTAATTTGTTCTTCCAACTTTGTCTCTCGTTCCTTATATTGCCGAATTAGCTGATCTTTTTCCTCTAAAAAGTTGCGAAGCTGTTCTACTTGTTTCTCCAGTTAGTCTATGTGCTCGCCACGTTTCTCACCCTCCTTTCACAGAGTATCAATTTCTTCCACTTTTTTCTGCCTCTCTTGTTGTAATTTTTCTGTAGTATTTTCATTCTCATTTTCCAATGCTGAAATTTTCAGTAGCAGATCTTGCTGCAAGATATAAAAAAAAACAACAGCCTTAAGAATGGTACTTTGCGTGCTAAAAATTTCATAGATAAGTTGGAAAAATTTGCAACCCATTTTGTTCTGTGATGATTTTGAACTTGCAGAAACAGTATCAATCTTCAGCTGTAACTTGGAAACCAACTTCTCCGTTTCAATTTTCTTTGACACCAAAATTTCTGCTTCAGACACCAGCTTCTGGATCCTTTCCCTTGCTTTCTGACCTTCCTCTGAAAGCTGTGCCCTGATAGACTCCTGAACTTTTTGAAGTTCAATTACCTTATTGTTCAACTCCTGATAAACCAACTGCAATGCATCCCTCGCGGATGTAATGTGTAGGAACTTATCATGAAGTTGATCATACTGTCTCTGCGCATGCCTCACAGCAAGGTCTTTCTCCGGCTGGACCAACTTAAAGCAAGAGTCGTAGGGAGCATTTAGCCGATCAAACTTATCCAAGAAAGTCAAACTTTGTTTATCCGCTTCAGCCAACAGCGATCCCAGTACATGAATGAGAGATTCCAACTTTTGTATTTCAAGAAGGGATATATCCAATCTTATAGCGGGGTCATCCTTTAGCAATTGAACATAGGCCTATTAGAAGTAGAACACACTATGGTGGGATCCTCACGGACAAAAAAAGAATGCAACCAGTTTGATAATGTTCAAGTGACATTGCTTCTTCAGCACGAACCAAGGAATCCCTTAGATATGATCTCTATGCATGCAATTCCCTCGACACTAGAAAATATTTTCATATTTTTTTTGTATATAATTCTTGATACAATTTCGTTTTTTTTTTATCTTCTTGTAGATCCTGGCCAGTCTATTGGCTGCTACAGTTGTCTCAAAGTTCTTTATCATGGCATCTGCAGTGCAAAGATAAAGCTTCCTTTAAAACAAACAAACACACACCGCCAATCACCGAAAATTGAATTTTGCATCAACTCTACATGGTTAAAGATGCAGCCTATACCGTAACTCTAAATCATAGCAGTTACACATACAGCTGTTGGTTCTCAGCTCCTACCAAAGGAACAATCATAATAAATTAATGATAGTTCAACCAATGAAAATCCAAAAGCCTATTTCAGCTGCATTGATAACAACAGAACTCAAGAGCAAAGGGGGAGGAGGAGGAGGAGGAGGACAGACATTCATAAAACTGAAATCCAATTATATAATAAAGCAAAGCACGACCAAGGAGATTTATATGAAGGAACCTCTAAAATAAGGGGACGATAGTGTTTGAACTATGAAGCATGTGCCCAACGTATACTTTCTTAATCTTCTATGCACGATGTTGTTCGTATGAATTGAAATTTCTTTCAAAAAAAAAAAATGAAAACTGGCACCCTAAAAGGAGTTTAATGACAAGAATGCAACCAACAACTGTTGGCGTTTTTTTCTTCTAAATACAGAGAAAAAGTAACACTATAAGTTATAACTAAGTTGCTAGTTGGATAAGAATTCTGGGGGAAATTTCAAATGAGCAAGATATCTACCTTTTCCTCTATGAGAATGGTTGTTCTACACTTCTCATCTCTATAAAACGTATCCTTTTCTTCTTTCTCAATTTTCAGTTCCTCCAGCTCCTTTTTCACCTACCATTGGAAGTTGCATGTAAGAGAGTCAAAAAATTTGCAGTACTGTGAATTAGCAGCATTCAAACGAAACTATAACCAACTTGACTTTTCCAAATAGCGGCAATACGGTGTAATATTTGCTTTAATAAATATGGTACATTTTTCAAGAGAGAGAGAGAGAGGGGACAAAAAAAAAAAGTTACAACTTATCTCAGAGACAGACCGTTCATCTGCTGATTCAAATTATCAAGAGCTACTGCACTTGCAGATAGTTTTCCTTCAAAGAATATATTCCTTCATAAATTTTCTGAAAGAAAAAAAAATAAAACTTCCTTTCCCCAACTTTACTAGAGCATCAGTATGTTTAACTCAACTCATTTTAATTATGTTAATGACTTGTTTCATTAATAAGTTTGAACAGACTTTCAAATTTTGTTTGTGAAACGAAGGAAAACCCTGATGTAAAAAAAGGTTTTTATGGTTCTTCACGAAAGACCGTCATACACTGTAACATGTAGCAATGAGAGGTTTAACATCACCTTTTTTATGGGTGGCAATTATGCTGGTGTATGGGAACGTTAATATTTTATAAATTGTTTTCTTATAAAATATTGTTACGTCTACTATTAGTTTGATTTTGCATTTACATATCATCAAAATAAGAAATCAATTGATTTGATAGTTTTTGATAACTTATTTGATTATGTAATTGTAATGGGTATTTAAGAGTTTGTTTGGTTCATAGTTTTAATTGATATAATCAACTTTTAGGGTTTAAACTGAAATTTTGAACTTATATAGTCTAAAAAATAATCTGAATTAATGTTTAGAAGGGTAAAATCTTAGCATGGAATAAAATATTTTATCAAAGAATTGGTATTTAGATTGTATGAGAAACGAGAGCAATTTAGAAAGGAGCCATAGTTTTTACGTTCATTGGGTTTTTGGGTTCATGTAGTTTCAACCCAAGAGCTTAGTTCAAACTGGCATTTGTATGTGTATTAACTGACGAACCCGGTTGTAATGTTTAAAACTTATCCGAAACTGGTTTTCAAGAGCTTATACACCCCATAGATTTACATGATTTTAAATTTATTATCTATAATACAACCATGACTCCAATCCCTAGTTTCCTAGCAATTCTTACGCCATACAAATCTGAGTTCTATAATGTGATATTTTACACTTTCAAACATGCTAGTTCAGACTATGAATTACATTGCATAAATTCAAAACCATTAGTTCAAACAACAAGATTCAAAATCACATCAATTTAAACTTACTAACCAAACAAAATTGTTGAGCTTTTTTTATTGTTATTTTAACTATGCAAACCATCACGGTATATAATTTTTAATACTAACTGCCACGGTATAGTCCAATTTTGCCTTAAAACTGGGACAAACGGGCCAATAATTTCCCTCACATATTTCATCTTTAATCGAAAATATTACGTCAAAGCAAGCAAGCAGATCGGTTGCTCTCTTACGTAAGAATACGAAGATAGAGCGGAAGAGGCGCGCTACAGAACACCGCATCCCGACGTGATAATGAAGTCCATTGACCAGGAAACGAGCGAAATTCGAAACTAGAAAAAAGAAAAAATAAATAAAAATGAATAATTTCGAAGTCCCCACCAACTCACCCACCTCCTGCCATGGAAGCAAAGCAGCCAAATCAGCCATTTTTATCCAACTCCGGAGCTCCCACTTCTTCCAATCCCGACTCCGTGTCATTCTCCTGTCTTTTCCCACCCATCGTTGTTTACTCTGACGAAATCAAAGCTCGAGAATCCCAATCCTGAGAGAAATCTTGCTTCAACTCCTTAAAGATGTCAAATTCGGAGCTCTCTTGCTCTGAATCCTCTTTCTGTTCGAGCTCCAGCTTCTTCGTCGATGGCGGGTTGTTTCTGGAGCCCGCGGTTTCCAATTCTCTTCTTCGCTGGGTCTCGCCGCCGGAGCAGAGTTTGGCTCCGATTGGGGGTTTGGGTAAGGGTTCTGTGTCGTCGTGTGTGTGTCGATTCAACGGAGGAAGGTTCTTGTCGGTGAGCTTGAGAAGCGACGGGATTGTTCGCGAGACGAAGGGGTGTTTGGTTCAGAATGGGTACGAGGTGTCCGAGGACGCTCTGTTTGAGGAGAGGAAGAAGAATCAGAAAATTAGGGTTCGGAAACGCGCTGCCGTGAACACAACCAAGCATTTATGGGCCGGCGCTATTGCCGCCATGGTTTCCAGGTCCGTTTTCGTTGTTCTTATTTCGCTTTTTTGTTGAAGAAAAAAATCTTCATAGGAGACAGAATTTCGTTTCAATCATATGCTTTATTGTTTGGGTTGATTTAATTCAGTGGAAATTTTCACGTTGTTTGAACAAATTGGTTTACGATTCTGATATACGATTTGCTAATTGATTATAAGAAACATTGAATGCTCTTTGTACTTATGAGTTGATTGTTTTGTGAAGATTTAATATCAAGTGCTTGGTTGTGAAGGGAAATTGAATATTTTTGTGAGCAGAACTTTTGTGGCACCACTTGAGAGACTGAAGCTGGAATACATAGTTCGTGGTGAGCAGAAGAATCTATTGGAGCTCGTCAAAGCGATAGCGGCTTCTCAAGGCTTGAGAGGCTTTTGGAAGGGGAACCTTGTTAACATCCTTCGCACAGCACCATTTAAAGCAGTCAATTTTTGCGCTTACGATACTTACAGAAAGCAATTGCTCAGATTTTCTGGGAATGAAGAGACCACTAATTTTGAGAGGTTCATTGCCGGTGCTTCGGCTGGCATTACTGCCAGTGTACTCTGCTTACCACTTGACACGGTATGTGAATTTTGGAAATTTTGCAATTAGATTGGTTTTTTGACTTCAGTTGAGCTTACCATACATGATGGAACTTGTATTAAACATGTGCTTGTTTTCTTTGCTATGCAAGATATGTTTCAGGTATTTATAACTTGATGTGTTTGTTCTACGGATCTTTGAATGGGTGCTAAGATTATCTAGGCCACATAAAGTGTGCACATGCACAAAATGCTTGACATGCTGAATCAATTGATTGACTAAGGTTAACATGGGAATGTTTTCATTTTGGACCATCTGTCTGATGGAAGAGATGCAAGGGGCTATTATCTTTGGTGGCTGTGGTCACTAGTTTTACATTTCCTTGCATTTGTGTGTAAATTTATGTTTTTTCCTGTTTTACCTTTCAATTTACTTTGGAGCTTTGTATCAGTCTAATTCTCGGGTAAAAAGGAAATGGGCAGAACTAAGATTTCATTGATTTTAGTCCCCATCACTTGTATATGCTAATCATACAAGATGATGTGCCTTTCAGATTCGTACTAAGTTGGTGGCTCCTGGTGGAGAAGCCTTGGGTGGTGTTATTGGTGCTTTCCGCCACATGATCCAAACTGAAGGATTTCTCTCTCTTTATAAGGGCTTAGTACCCTCCATTTTAAGTATGGCACCTTCAGGTGCAGTTTTTTATGGTGTGTATGATATATTGAAATCAGCTTATCTGCATTCACCGGAAGGAAGGAAAAGAATTCAAAATATGAACCAACAGGGGCAGGAATTGAATGTTTTGGATCAATTGGAGTTGGGACCAATTAGGACGTTGCTTTATGGTGCTATTGCTGGTGCTTGTGCTGAAGCTTCTACTTACCCGTTTGAGGTTGTGAGGCGAAAGCTTCAACTACAAGTCCAGGCAACTAGATTAAGTCCCCTGGCAACTTGTGCGGAAATAGTCAAGCAAGGAGGAGTCCCTGCTCTCTACGCTGGACTAATTCCCAGCTTGCTGCAGGTACATAATCACTGAGATAAGATCTCTCTCTCTCTCTCTCTCTCTCAACCACGACAAGTCTGAACTTGATTAGATTTAATGATGTGGTCTTTACCAAACTTTTATCTATCTGTCGGTCTTTATTTTGCAGTCATTTTTTTCTTGTTAGATATTTAACTTTTTAAATGTTCAGCTCTTCGGTTTTAAGCTTCTTTTTCTTCTCACTTCTAAATTTTGATTATGTTTTTCGTACTCAGGTACTTCCTTCGGCTGCAATAAGTTATTTCGTCTACGAATTCATGAGAATAGTTCTTAAAGTGGAATGAAGAGATAGAGGGAGATTGAACGAGCGTATGGAAGAAGATGTCGAGAAGTTGTACAGCAACTGAGAGGAGAACCACCCGTAGTTTTAAAAGGGAAGGATTATATCTGCATAGCAGACACCATTGATGTGGGCAATACATTTTTCCATTGCAAAGGGCGGGAAATTGAATCGTCATTACAAAATACCAGATACAAGCTTTATTCAAACTCAAAATTTGACAGTAATGCAAGACATACACACTTGATTTTGAACATGAAAGCCAGAGAAATTTGATTTTGGTTAGAACAAGAACATTATATATATTTTACTCTTAATAAATTCCCGTTTCACTTTTAGCAAGCTCATCATGCGTTGAATCACTGTTTATTGCGGAGAAATCATGTTTTATGCTTTATGAGATGTGGTAAGTTGGTGTGAGCGTTTAATGATCCAACATAAAAAGAAATAAATAAATAAACTTTTGACTATTGTATGTTATGCCATTTTCTTTCTGCGCAAAGGTTTGAGTTGTGGCGGGCCGCTTTCGGGTCTGAATGGAGTACTACTTTTACAAATTTGATGTTTAGATAAAAATATTTCCTTGAACTATAATAAAAGAGTGCTTCCTTGAACGTTATTCATTTTGTGGTTGTCCAAGACGATCTGTTTTGGCTTTTTTTTTTTTGAAATTTCTTTTCAGGGTTTTTTACTTTTTTACTCTTTTTTTGCTTTTTTGCTGGCTTTTTCTTTTTTCCTTTTTTTGCTTTTCTTCTCTCTCTTTTTTGTCCCCCTCTTTTTTGTTTGCATCTTTAATACTTAGTTCTTATTTTTTCTCATAATTTAGTGCCCTATGTTTTTTTTTTTTGTGCTTTTTTCCTTTCTTTCTTTTTATTAATCTTTTGTCCCCTTTATAACTTTTTTGAGAGTTTCATTTGTCTACTATAGTCTCACATTTAATCCTTCTTTCTTTTTAACTCCACATTTTTTGTGGTTTTCTTTTTGCCCTCTCTTTTAAAACGTATGTCTATTATTTTCTTTTACAAAATAGTGTTTTATTTTTCTTTTTTAATTTTTTGACACTTAACCTTTTTCATCTCTTTCTTACTTTTTTGGTGTTTTATTATACTCTTTATTTACTTTTTCCCCCTTTAAACCCTATTTTTTTTTATCATTGTCTCGTATATTACTTTTTTTTTCTCTTTCTTTCTTCTTTGATGTTTTATTTTATTTTTCTTTCTTTCTTTCTTTTCGTCTATTTATCTTCTGTGATTTCTTACGCTATATGTTCTCCTAACTTTTCTCCTTTTGTTCTTTTTTATTTTCTCTCTATTTTAACTGTCTCTTTAAAATAATCTCATTATTTGTGACTAATTCTAACTTATATTGTGGTTAGTTTCTTTCGTCACTTTTATGATCAAATTTTTGTGTGTGTCTTAATATCTTTTGTTTAATCTAGATTGAAAGTAAATCAAATTTTACTCGATTAATAGAATTACATTTTTGACTCTATAGTTAAGAAATTGTTGATTGTAAAACAAAATCTAGTGCAATAATGACGGGATATTTTTAAAAGTAACATTTTAAAAAAAATTTGGTGAATGACCTCTTTTTTTGGGTCAGTTTTTGGCACACAAAAAAAGGCTTTTGAACATCAAAATAGTTTCTTTTTTTTTTTTATCCTGTTGAGGTTCATTGCCTTGCTACAATTACTTTTCTTATCTTTTTGAAAAAAAAACTGAGACACCTTACCTGCTCAAAAAAGCTTATTTTTTGGTGCAAAAAAATAGAGGTCATTTTTTCAATTTTAAATTTTGTTTGGCTTTTTTTTCAAATTTTGCCCAATAATGACACATGAGGGTTTTGAAAAAGATAAAGTCATAAAAAACAATATTAAAAACAATCTTTAAAAATATATATTTGAAATAAAAAATCAAATTACGTTGCAAAGCCAAATATTTTATGTATATTTTCTAAATCAAACATTATATTACCTCGACCACCTTGTTATATTTATCTCTAAACTATATGTTCCTACAAGTCTTGTATCATTATTATACAACTCTAGACTATAGCTTGTCTTTAACTATAATAAAAGAGCGGATTGTCACGAGCTTACTTTCTCCGAAGGTACTCGTGCAGCCTTAGCA
>LNSY01374223.1:0-11648 GCA_002024485.1 Artocarpus camansi
CTCTTAAAAATGGAAACCATAATAAATTAAATCCAATCAATCAAAAGTCAATTGTTTCATTACCCAAAATAAGAAAAATTAAGCCAAAAATGTGGCAATCAATCAACAATCAATCCAATTATATCCAATCATCATTGTCAAAAATTTTAGGGGATTTCTGTTGAATGCTCGTCAACTATCATCAGCTTGCTGATGTCTCACTTTGGCTTCCCGAACTAGAAGGTCTGACCTGCTGATCTACCTTAACATACTAAAATTCATCAAAGCATTAAATCATCATTATTAATCACAACGTAAATGACATGAATACTTGAGCATATCGATTCTACGTGACCATCACCTGCTATAACACTTAAAATAAAATACTTAGTACCATTACATCATAAATCATAACACATATCAATAAAGAAATTACTTAACGTCATCACTAATTCGACATAAACTGTTACATGGAAATTAGTGGGTGTTATATCCTTGGTGTTGGCTAAAGTAGTGGGAGACGTCTATCTTCATTTTGATAATTATAGTAGTATAGTTTTGCGAGATCGTTTTTGTGTTCCTAAACCTAAAAGGAATTTAATTTCTATACCTTGTTTATTTAAAGACTCTTTTGTAGTTTTTTTTAAAAGTCAAAGTGGTGATTAGTAAAAACAAATCTTTTATCTATGATGGATGGATGCTAAACAATCTATATTTTATCAAACCTAACGTGCACTTACTACTTAACACTAAGGTTAATCATAATAACTCTAAAAGATTTAAGACTTCTCACTCTAATATGATTTATCTTTGGCATTTACGACTAGGTCATATTAACTAGAATAGGATTCAAAGGTTGGTAAGGGATGGGCTGTTAAGTCATTTAAAGGTGGAATCTATACTACCATGTGAATCTTGTTTAGAGGGTAAAATGGCCAAAAGACAATTTGAGTCTAAGGGCAATAGGACTAAAGAGGTTCTAGAACTTATCCATAGTGATGTTTGCGGTCCTATAAACATTTGGGCATAAGAATGATTTGAGTATTTTGTCATTTTTATTGATGATTACTTAAGGTATGGGTATGTCTACCTAATGCATCACAAAAGCAAAACTTATGACAAGTTCAAGAAGTTTCAGGTTGAAGAGAAAAGCAATTAGGTAAACCCATAAAGGTACTTCAATCTGATTGAGGTGGTGAATACCTCTCCGATGAGTCCTTAGAACACTTATTAGGGAATGGGATTTTATCTCACTTGACTGCGTCAGGCACACTATAGTAGAATGGCGTGACTGAGAGAAGAAACAGAACTTTGCTGGACGTGGTTAGGTCCATGAAAAGTTATTTATCATTGGGTTTATCCTTTTGGGGATATGCATTACAAACCGCATATTATCTTTTGAACAATGTGCCTTCAAAATTGGTTAGTAAAACACCTCGTGAGTTATGGACAGGCAAGAAGACATCCCTAAACCATATTTGCATATGTGGATGTTTGGCTCATGTCCTGTATAAGGAAACAAATAAGTTGGAAGCACATTTGGAGGTTTGTGTGTTTATAGGATATCTAAAAGGGACTAAAGGGGGTTATTTCTATAACCCAAACAAAAATAAAGTTGTAGTTTCTACAAATGAAACTTTCCTTGAGGAAAGCTACATGGATGGCTTTAAGCCTTGAAGTAAAGTGGTAATCAAGGAGTTGGCAAGAGATTTGATCACTCTAGGGGTTTTGAATAAAACTGTTCCAATTAATGTAGAAAAATTGACTAAACAACAACCTAAGGGGTTTCGGCATAGTCGGAGGATCGAGCGTTAACCCAAGAGGTTTATGTTTAATAGTGAAGCCTTCTTTGCTATGCTAGATGAGCATGACAAGAATCATTACACTTAAAAAGAGGCTATGGAGGATGTTGAATGAAAAATCTCAACAGAAGCCATGAACACTAAGATAAAATCTATGGAGACTAATTGGGTCTAGGACTTATGGATCTTCTGAGGTGGTAAAACCCATAGGGTGTAAGTGGATCTATAAGAAAAATAGAGGAGCAGATGGAAAAGTCAAAACCTATAAGGCTAGACTGGTAGCTAAGGGATACATGCAAAAAGAAGGGATCAATTGTGAGAAAACCTTTTTATCTGTAGCCATGCTTAAGTCCATTCGCATTCTCTTGTCCATAGCTGCCGCTCTCAACTAGGAGATACGGTAGATGAATGTCAAGATGGCCTTTTTGAGTTACTATCTTGATGAGTCCATACATATTGCATAACTAGATGGGTTCAAGGCTAAGGGTCAAATGGGTAAGGTTTGTAAGCTGCTAAAGTCAATTTATAGACTTAAGCAAGCTTCTTGTTCATGGATCATAAGATTTAATCAAGTGATCAAGACTTATGGGTTCGAACAAAATGTGGATGAACCTTGTGTTTACAAACACAAAGGATGGGAAAGTAGTTTTTTTTGCTGCTCTATGTAGATGACATATTGCTTATTGGCAATGACATCAGAACATTGTCATCAACCAAATTATTATTGACTAAGTAGTTTGACATGAAAGACTTGGTTGAAGCTAATTATGTTTTCAGTATCTAGATCTTTCGAGATAGGAAAAATAGAATGGTAGCTTTGTCCTATGCCTACATAGATTAAATTCTTAAGAGGTTTGCAATATAGGATTCCAAGAATAGTGGACAACCATCTAGGTTTGGAATTATTCTTTCTAAAAGGACTCACCAAAGTCTAATGAAGAAAGAGAATACATAAAGGAGGTGCTTTATGATTTAACAGTGGGCGGTCTCATGTATGTCATGCTTTGTATAGGATTGGATATTAGTTATATGGTCAACATAGGAGGTCGATTTCAGTCGGATTTGTGACCAAACCATTGGATTTCAATCAAGCATATCTTCAAGAACCCGAGAAGGACTCAATAATATATGCTTGTATATTCAAGTGAGGATTTAACATCTATAGGATATACTGATTTGGATTTTTACTCCTATCTGGATTCGAGGAGGCCGACTTCTGGTTTTGTGTTTACTATGGGAGGTGGTGCCATTATTTGGAGAAGTGTCAAGCAAGATTGTGCTTCAGATTCAATGATAGAGGCTGAGTATGTGGTAGCTAGTCTTGCTTCGAAAGAAGCAATGTGGCACCGCAAGTTCCATGGGATCTTGAGATAGCTTTTGGTATGGATAAAGCGGTACTCTGTATTGTGATAACATTGTAGTATTAGCTAATGCTAAAGAACTAAGATTTCACAAGATGAGTAAGCATATTTATTAGAAGCATCATGTGATAAAGAACTTCATTAAGGGCAGGTATGTTGCTGTGTGCAACATCGCATTTGAGGACAATTTAGCTGAACCATTCTTGAAGACACTAACTGTGAGAGTTTTCGAGAGGCATGTGGAAGCTATGGGAATGTAGGATATGCCATATTTACTCACTTAGTGCAAGTGGGAGATTTTTAGACATGTTACCCTAAAGAGTAAAAGTATAATTTATTTTTTGGAGACATTTTGATCAATAAAGAATTTATTTATTATTAATATACCAAATTGTTGTTCTCTTTGCGTTCATATTTGTTGAAGTTATCTTAACCAAACAAAAGCCTAAGGCTGTCGGTCTAAACCTTTAAGAATTGGACATATGATGGACAGATTATGCGAAAGACATAATTCTTAAGGTAACGGTCTAAATTATAAGATCCATAATTGAGGAAAAAAAATTGGGTGCTTTATTTATGCAAAGATTGTTATGTTGTCTATATCCCTGACGGGAGATGATTTGTCTTGGGCATCGAAGGTGGACTCTACGAATAGAAACATTGGTGTATTGTCATAAGTGATGATGTATTAGATCGGGACATAAAAAAGAATAGATTTGGATTAATAATTTTGTTTGGGCAAATCAATTCACTTTAGGCAATCATATGTGTTGTTACCTAATCCTGAAGTGAATAGTGAGCCCAATGTCTTAACTTATGTCTTTTGATGTACCAAAGGGTGGCATCAATATTTCATGATGGTATGAATACCAGTATGTAGGAGACATGACTCTTGATAGTGTAGGCCAATTATTCATAAATATGGAATCCATAGCTCCTCTTTAGGAGTTGACGATATCCTTTTATATGTGTTATCCTGTAATTGGAAGACTAGAGCGCTTAACCGTTTGGATACATAGGTATAGCCGAATGGTATACTATCTTTAGATGGTAAGTTTTCTAAAGGATAGATAATAAAATATAGGAGAAACATAATTAGGAAGGTAACACAAAATTTATCCTTAAGTTAATTATAGATATCCTATAATGATATGACGCATCATGATATATCATACAAATTTAGCTAATTTGGGCATCATAATTTTATGTAGTTCGAGAGTGCAACTTTAAGCTTTTATTAAAGTAGTGTTAGAGTTGATAATTATAAAATGTGTATCTAGGATATTATCTTTTATAATTATTAAAGCTTGAACTATAGAAGTCCATCAGGTCCCCTTTGCTAGCTCATAATAAATCTTGTAACAATATGGCATGCTTTTATAATAAATTGGTGACATATGTTAAATTATTAGATTAGCTAAAATTTAATGGGATTAGATAATTCATGTCTAGTGATCGGTTAAATTAATTTGTAAGTTAATTCAAGATAAACTTGTTAAATTATTCAGAATATTTATTTTCCTAGAAATTATCTAGATATGGTTGTTTTGATCAAATGACTTCTTTATTGAATTATTTGAATTAAGACTAAGGCTTTATCCAAAGAATCTTGAGTGAGAAATAAAAGATGCATAAGGATCATTTATTGTAAGTTCAGTTGGCCGAATACTTAGTTTGGCCTACCGATGGAGCAAGTTTGGTAGGCCGATCCGTTAGTTTAAGCTGCCAATCTAACGATAATTTGACAACATGTTTTGGACACTACTTTATTTAATATAGATCCAAATTCAAATTTTTGAAGCCTTATTTGATAAAACTAACCATGTGGTGACCTTTGTAAAGAGGGAGTGAGTTGTCTAAGTTATATA
The DNA here is from genome assembly GCA_002024485.1 of Artocarpus camansi. NCBI lineage: Eukaryota > Viridiplantae > Streptophyta > Magnoliopsida > Rosales > Moraceae > Artocarpus > Artocarpus camansi. The sequence goes on from LNSY01374223.1 coordinate 5,011, forward strand.
AATCAGTTGAGAAGTTAAGAGTGAATACTCCTATGTTAGGTACTTTGAAACTCCCTGAGAGCTTTTGTTCACAATCATGAATCTTGGCTTTGGTCAAAAGGAGAGTCACCAGAGGAAAAGTTGAATGATGTGTGCCCACACACATTTCGATCTTGGATAGAGAATAGCAAAGTAGACCAGTCGGTTGAGGTTCTTTTAGAATATTCTTCTCTTCATAGATTACAGAAGCCTTTGGCATATGAAGTTTAGTAAGATTTGATAAATTTATGCATATAACATGTCAAACTTGTGTTATGAAAAATACTCTAATTAAAAATTTTAAAATTTTCACTATGTACTATTTTTCCAACAATTAGATGGCACATATTAATTAGAAGGGATCCATGTTTCTTATTGAATTTAGCAAGTCTCCCCTAGGTGACTTGTTAAATTCTAAGTTGGGAACTATCATCGTAAGGATGTGATTTTTTCAAGGTTTTGACACATAAACATAATTGTATGTTTATTTGATTATGCTATCTTACTAAACTATTATGATATGTTTGCTTATATTTAGTATATGAATCTTTATTATAGATTAAAATGTCTAAAAATGCTTTATCTTCAATACTGAATAAAAATTAGTAAATTGGTGAGAATTACCATGATTGGAAGAAGAACCTAAACATCATTCGATCCCTTGAGAAACTAAAATATGTGCTCACAACACCATGTCCTCTTGAACATACTAGGGAATCCACCAATGAGCAAATCTAAGCATTTGATTGCTGGAAAGATGATAATGATTATGCCTACTATTATATTATGGCTCGCTTGAATAACGTACTACAAGCTCAGCATGAAGATTATGAGACTACAAAGCTGATCTTGGATAATCTTGAAGACATGTTTGGAGGCTAAGCCATAACAAAATGGCAAGGGGCACTTTGGAAAATTTTGAATTACAAACAAAAACTAGGGACTCATGTAAAGGAGCTGATGATATTGGTCATGAGTTACCTCATTGAGGCTCAAGCCCATGGAGTTGACATCATGTTGAGTTATAGATGGCTATGGTTTTTGAGACTTTGTCAAAAGAGTTCATCCCATTTAGAGCTTCATATAATTTGAGCAATAAACAGGATGTATCCTTAACAAAGTGGATGTACCAGTTACAAGATTTTGAAAATCTGATCAGGAAAACTCATATGACTGATGAGGCTAACTTGGTAGCTACTTTAGGTCATATCCTAACCTTAGGAATAGAAGGAAGCAGAAGGCTAAGAATGAGAAATCTTCTACTCTTGCAAGCGACAAGGATAAGAAGAAGAAAAAGTAGAACCTAAAGAAGGTTAAGTGCTTTTACTGTGGGAAGGTCAGGCACATCAAAAGAATTACAAGGACTTTCTTTCTCGATGAGGTAAGTGTGATCTTTTGGTTATTGAAACTTATTTAGTTGAAGAATCAAGTGACACTTAGGTCATAGATTCTGGAGCAACTAATCATATTTGTGTTTCTGTATAGGGGTTTAAAGAAATAAGCAGTCTGTTGCATAGGACTTTATGCTTTAGATGGGTGATGGATTCTTGGTGTTGGTCGAAGCAGTGAGAGACGTACATCTTTATTTTGATAATTATAGGATTTTGGTTTTGCAAAATTGTTTTATATTCCTAAACTTAAAAGGAATTTAATATCTATATTTTCTTTATTTAAAGATTTTTATTCAATCTCTTTTTATAATAAAGTGGTGATTGGAAAAAGCAAATCTTTTGTCTGTGATGGATAGATGCAAAACAATCTATATTTTATCAAACTTAAGCTAGACATACTATATAACACTAAGGTTAATGATAATAACTCTAAAAGAATTAAGACTTCTCACTCTAGTAAGACCTATCTTTGGCATTTGCAATCAGGTCATATTAGCCTGAATAGGATTCAGAGGTTGCTAAGGAATGGGCCTTTAAGTCACTTAAAGGTAGAACTATACCACAATGTGATTTTTGTTTTTAGGGCAAAATGACCAAAAGACCATTTAGGTCTAAGGACAATAGGGCCGAAGGAGTTCTAGAACTTGTGCATAGTGATTTTTATGGTCCCATGAACATCCAGGCAGAAGGAGGGTATAAGTACTTCGTCACTTTTATTGATGATTAATCAAGCTATGGGTATGTCTACCTAATGCATCATAAAAGTAAAATTTTTGACAAGTTTAGGGAGTTTCAGGTTGAAGTAGAAAAGCAAGTAGCTAAACCTATAAAGGCACTTTGATCCAATTGAGGTGGCGAATACCTCTCTAATGAGTTCTTGGAGCACTTATTAGAGGATGAGATTCTACCGCATTTGACTATGTTGGGCACTCCGCAATAGAATGACATAGCTAAAAGAAGGAATAGGACTTTGTTGCATATGGTTAGGTCTATGATGAGTTATTTGTTGTTACATTTATCCTTTTGGGGATATGCAGCACAAACCACATGTTATCTTTTGAATAATGTGCCGTCAAAATTGGTTCCTAAAATCCTCATAAGTTGTGGAAGGAAAAGAAAACATCCTTAAACCATATTCACATATAGGGATGTCCAGCTCATGTCCTAGATAAGGTGGTGAAAAAGTTAGAAGCACGATTGGCAGTTTGTGTGTTTGTCGATATCTAAAAGGGACTAAAGGGGGTTATTTTTGTAACCTAAAGAAAAACAAAATCATGGTTCCAACAAATGCAACATTCCTTGAGGAAAGTTACATAAACGACTTTAAGCCTCAAAGTAAAATAGTAATCGAGGAGTTGGCAAGTGATTCAGTCGAAACTAATCCAATCAACCAAGGGGCTTCAACATGGTGGGAGGATCGTGCGTCAACCTAAGAGGTATATGTTCAATAGTGAGGCCTTCTTGGCTGAACTGGTTGAACATAATAGGGATCTTTGCAGCTATAAAGAGGCTATGGAGGATGTTGATTCAAAACTCTAGACATAAGCCATGAACTTTTAGATGAGGTCAATGAAGATTAATCGGGTCTAGGAACTTATAGATCTTCCTGAAGGGGTAAAAGCCATAAGACGTAGGTGGATCTATAAGAGGAAAATAGGAGCATATGGGAAAGTCGAAACCTATAAGGCTCGACTAGTAGCTAAGTGATACATGCAAAAGGAAGGAATCGATTACAAACAAACCTTTTCACCTGTAGCCATGCTTAAGTCCATTTGCTTTCTTTTATCCATAGTTGTCACTCTTAACTACAGGATTTGGCAGATGGATGTTAGGATGGCCTTTATGAATGGCTATCTTAATAAGTCCATATATATGGTACTGCCAAATGGGTTCAAGGCTTAGGGTCAAGCGGGTAAGGTTTGTAAGCTACTAACAACAATTTATAGACTTAAGCAGGCTTCCCCTTCTTGGAACATAAGATATGCTCAGGTGATCAAGACTTATGGGTTTGAACAAATTGTGGATGAACCATGTGTTTATAAACACATTAAGAATAGGAAGGTGGTTTTTCTACTACGCTATGTAGTTGATCAGAGGGAGGAAAGTGTAGAGTGATTTGATTAATGAACTCTTCATTGTAGTCCTATTCACTCGTAGAAATAGAACAGAAAGGGGGTTGGTTTAAATGAAACCGTTGTTAATGCTTGTAGCTTGTGTGTATAAGGGTAAATAAATGCCTAAGGCATTTATTCCTTATGTGGTAAAGACAAGTCACTTAAGGTATCTGAGGAAAGGAGGGCGCCCGAATCAGTAACTAGTTAAAAAATGGGGCGGTTTTATTGCTTAAAAGAATGCTAGTTCTACACCCGGCCCAAGCCGTTGCCACAATTAGTATATGGCAATAATGGTCTGCAGTAATCAAAGAATGCGTGAAGAAAAATAATGAGTACACTAGCCCCTGTGGGCTCAATTCGTAACATATTTTTAAATAAAGAACTACACTCTGAGTTACTGTAACATAGGTGTCCTTCTCGGTTGATGGATGGGATGAATGCCTATATTGCCTTGTAATGTTATTGTCATGTTGATGCTATATTAAACTAAAAAAGTTGCTAAATGGGCACCCTAATATAATATGGGACGAGCGATACATGGGCCATATAGCTAGGCAAGCTAGGCAACGGTATACGAGTTAGCAACTAGGGTTAGCTACTGGAAATCCTTTACTTCAACAAGCAAGTAGTAAACTACCTGTTAGTATGCCCTTAAGCTAATGTGCCAAGAGGAGGTCTCCAAGCCTACTATGTGCCTAATGGTCTTTTATTCAAGTTTGTTAGCATGACAAGTTGTGCCAATTCCCCCGATGATAAGAAAGATGGCGGCATTTTTGAAGTTTAAGTAGGCAAACATGTAAATCTATTGCTTGAGTGCTTCTCCCTGATGACCCATGGCTTCTGTGTACCACTAGTGCCACAAAGGCTTTTGGTGGCCTTATTAGCACATACCACAGTGGGGTCTTCAACTAGGGTGAAGTCGTAACAAGGTAGCCTCAAGGGAACATGTGGCTGGATTTAATCCTTCGTGATGGAAATGCGCTCTTCCCCCAACCCAAGTAAGGGCAAGTACCTACTCCTAACAAAATGAAAAGTAGCAATTTTTGCTTGAAGAAACGAGCTGCATTACTAACATGCATCCATTTTTTAGCTGGTGTTAAATCAAAGCTTGCTTGTCTTGACTAATAAGGGCCCCTAACCTAGGTTGGGAAAAGCCCTTTCTATGTTATTAGTAAAGCCTAATAAACAACCTTACTGAAAAAGAAAGTGCTTTTGCCGATTAGCAATGACGTTAGGGCATTTTCTTCGATCAAATTATGGTTCACCAAGCAGTTTGACATGAAAGACTTGGCTAAAACTAATTATATTCTCAGTATCTGGATCATTTGAGATAGGAAGAGCAAAATGATAGCTTTTCCCTAATTGGCTTACACAGATAAAATTCTCAAGAAGTTTGCAATGCAAGATTCCAAGAAAGGTGGGCAACCATTTAGGTTTGGAATTACTCTTTCTAAGAAAGACTTACCAAAGTCCAATAAAGAAAGAGAATACATGAAGAAGGTTCCTTTTGCTTCGGCAGTGGGTGGTCTCATGTATGCTATCTAGGACTGGATATTTAGTATGTAGTCAGAATAGTAAGTCGACTTTAGTCGGATCTAGGATTGAACCACTGGGTGACGATCAAGCATATTTTCCAATTCTTGAGGACTCAAGGGTATCTGCTTATGTACTTGGGTGAGGATTTAACATGTCTAGGTTACACTTATTCAAATTTCTAATTCTATCCAGATTTGAGAAGTTTGACTTCTGGTTTTGTGTTAAATCTAGGCAGTGGTGCCATTGTTTGGAGAAGTGTCAAGCAAGTTGCACTTCGGATTTGACAATGGAAGATGAGTATGTGATAGCTAGTGAATCTTTGACAGAAGTACTATGGCTCCGCAACTTTCTTATGGATTTTTAGGTAGTTCTTGGCATAGATAAGGCAGTATTGCTATATTGTGATTACACTGCAGCGATAGTTAATGCTAAGGAACCAATATTTAACAAGACGGCTAAGCATATTTATCAAAAGAATCATGTCATAAAGGACTTTGTTGAGGGTGGGTATGTTGCTATTTGCAAAATCTCATCTGAGGACAATTTAGTTGATTCATTCACGAAGACACTAACTAGACGATTTTCGAGAGGCATGTGAAATTTATAGGGATGCATGATATGTTATATTTACTTAATTAGTGCAAGTGAGTGATTGTTTGACATGTATGCCTAAAGGTATAAAATGTTGTAATATATTTTTTTGGAGACATTTTACCAACAAAAAATTTATTTATTATTCATATACCAAATGTTGTCCTGTTTATGTTCATATTTATTGAATATATGTTAAAGAGACAAAAGTTTGAGATTGCCGGTCTAAACCCTAAGAATCAAGCATATGATGGACAATTATGCGAAAGGCATGATTCTAAAGGTGTTGGTCTAAATCATAAGATCTGCAATTGATGGAATAAAGTACGGCACTTTATTCACGTCAAGATTGTTACGTTATCTATATCCTTAACAGGAGATGGCTTGTCTTGGCCATCAGAGTACGATTCCTCGAGTAAAAACATTGGTATGTTGTCAATTGTGACGATGTATTAGATCAAGACATAATGTGGAATTGATTTAGATTAATAATTCCATATTTGCAAATCAATTCATCTTAGACAATCATATGTATTGTATCTTAATCCTAAAATAACTAATCGACCCGTTATCTCGATTTGTGTCCTTTGATGTACTAGAGGGTGACATCCTAACTTTATGATGGTATGCATATCAGTATGTTGGAGACATGATCTTGATAGCGTAAATTTGTCATTCGTAGATATGGAATCTATTGCTCCATTGGTGGTGTCAATGATATTCTCTTATATGCGTTATCTTGTAATTGGAACATTAGAGTGCTCAACCACTTAGATGCATAGGTGTAACTGAATGGTACACTGTCTTTGGATAGTACGTTTCTAATTATGAGATAATAGAACGTAAGATAAAATGATTTGGAAGGTATAATAGAATTTATCCTTAATCTAATTATGAATATCCTATGGGGATACTACACATTATGATATGTCATGGACACTTATCTTATTTGGAGCTTTATAATTTTATATAGTTTGAGAGTGTAGCT
>LNSY01374366.1:0-11340 GCA_002024485.1 Artocarpus camansi
TTATGCATATAGCATGTCAAACTTGTGTTTTAAAAAATACTTTGGTACAAAATTTTTAAAGATTTTCGTTGTTTACTACTTTCTGAACACACACACACACACACACACACATATACATTTTTAAAAAGGCAAAACTTAAAGGGGCTTTAATATACTTCTCTAAACCAAAAGAATTTAGGGGGATTGAAAACTAGAGGTTTTGACCATTAGAAATCATTATCATTGTTTTGAACATTCACTTTATTCTATTTACCAAACACTAGTCATGAGTTTGGATGGTTCAAACGGTTCAAACTATGAGAATTCAGAGAGGATGAAAAGTTTTAGGAACCAGAGCTTTTGGACCATTTTAAGTTGTCATCATTGTTTAAACTTTACTTATATTTTGTTTTCCAAACATTAGCTTAACTTAAACCTATGGGTTAAAATAGCCAAAACCAGCATAACAACCGCCACCTAAAACCTCCTTCCTTCTAGTGTCATTTGTATTCCGATGAATATATTACATATAAACATTACTTAAAACATTTTTACAAATTTTTTTTTGCTAATAAAACATTCATGTCTATAACTATTTTTCAAGATATATTTTGTCACTTTCTTTCTTACGGTTGAGAGTATATGATCAAATTTACTTTAAATTTTTTTTATTTAATTAAAGTATAAAAATTATATGTGAAAGAGAATGAAGCTCAACATAAGTATTTATAATTCCAGGATTAAATTTAGTACAACTTTAATATGACACTGTTGGTAGACAGATGATAGTTCAAGTACTTTTCATAAGATAACATTACTAGTTGTCATTCAAATTTTAGCAGAAAGAATATTTTTTAAGTGAAAAAACTATTTATGGAACAAAATTGACTATAAAAACTAATTCTAGAGAGAAAACAATTCATGGATGTTGTGCTAAACTTTTGAACTCTTGGACCTTCCTTTTTCTAAACAAACTTTTATTTGTGTCCAAAGTGTTCCAATTAATAATGATAATGGGATTTAAATTTTTTATTTTCAGTAAATAATAAAATTAGGGTATAAATAAAAGATAAAAAAATAATATTATGATGTTATTTTTTTATTGTTTATTTTTTGCTAAAACAAAACCCCACGTACGAGAAGCCTTTAACACTCTGCCAGGGTTTTTTTCATCTTTTGTAGCTGTTGTGCCATTCATTCATAGAGAAAGTCCGGCCAGAGTCCACGTCACTGCGGTTCCTTAGACTTCCAGCCAAGACTTAGGACTTGGCGCAAAACAGACAACGCTGGTGAAATGGTGTCTTCTTCCTCTTCACGTTGGAGAGGTTTTGATGAGCTTCGTGGAGACCTCAAGCGTTACGAGGGAGATTTGGTGGTTGTCGTCGTGTGGATGCAGTGTGGGTGTCCCTAGGGCGGGAGATGAGCCGACAAATTTTGTGGCACTTTTATTCTTGGTCGGACAGTGAAACTGATGTGATGTGGGTATCTCTTAGTGGCCGATGGTAATGGGAGGTGGAATCTGCCAGCGGCACAGCCGCGGTCCTATTCATTACTAGAGGTGGTTGCTTCAATTCTAAAAGCTTTGTCATGGTTTTCTTTTGGGTTTTTCAAATGTGTTTTAATCTTTGTGTCTGGCAAGTAAAGGTGTTGTTTCCATCTTACAGATATTTTGTGTTTTTATGTTTTTGTTGTTGGTTTGCAGTAAAAGAGGTGGTCTCCCCACCTTTTAGAACTTGTTTTATGTCCATCAAATCTAAGTTTGGGCGGTTGTTTATATTCATCAGAGTTGTCTCTGGGCGGTGCAGGTGGTAGCCTTAGTACTACTGGGTATTTACATTCAATTGATTGGAAGAATTTATTGTAGGGTTTTGTCAAAAAGAGCTTTATATGTGCTTGATTTTAGTATGTGGAGGTACTTTCCTATTATCAAGCCTCTAGCATATGCTTCTCCTACCAAACGTCTTCAATATTTACAGATGGATTGTTTAAGGGTATTATCTCATATATTATGAGGTCTTTTATCATTTGTATTGCCTTTATAACTCTGGATTGAGTTTAAAGAAATTTCTCCTTTCAAAAAGAAAAAAAGTCCCATGTACACGTCTCATGTTTGAATCTAGAAACTTTACTATCCCACCCTACCCTTATTGGGTTGTCTCCAAAAGATCACAAGGAAAAACAACGGCAATGCAATGAAATAGGGTTTTAAAATTTTTCTTAAACTCTCAAAATACAATAATTAAATTAAACACAAACCTACGGGTTTGGCAACAACTCTGGATGATCAAGCATTCCAAAACTTTTAGATTTTCCTTGCTATTCTCTTATTTCTGTATCAATTGGTATGTAGGCATTGGTGAGATTTCTTAAAAAATCTCTAATTATCTCCTTCCAACCTTTCTCAACAAAGGTTCTTTAAACTCTAAAGGGAAAGAAAAAGAACACTAGATAGAAGCTAGAGAAAAGCCTACAAAAGAGAAAAAAAAAAACTTCTAATGTCAATGTATAGATGCACCAATGGGAATCACACCTACCACAAGGTTGTTGGGCATGATCCTTAACCTTTTAATAAGAAAGTGGCACATGTTACAACTACCTCTAATTGTATGATCTTGTGTTCATCTAGTATATGTTTAAGCCTTTGAGTTTTAATTTTAGTTCAAACTGAGATATTATTTCTTTAAATTTTTAATATAAATATATTTATGATTTTTTTAATTATTTATAATATCTCATAACATAAATAATTTGTCTTGCAATCATATTACAACTAAATCATATAAGGATCATGTGAAATATTTAAATCTTAAAACCATGAACATAGGTGCCATACGTACTCATAGAGTCTACAGTTAATGCCACACATAATGCTGATTGTGCACTGTGTGAATTTTCAATTTTGTTTAGTAGATCAAAAATAATCCAAGAAATTTCCATGAAATAATCAAATAGTGAGATCTCTACATCCAAGTTTCCCAAATTAACACTCATGAGAATATTATCTTAACTTCCTATCTTGTAGTAGTTGTAGACTCTATATCTATGAGAAATGTTCCTAGCTACCTATATTACTATGCCTTCAATATGCCAAGTTTTTGAACGTGTGTTTATGGATCTTACCTGTTGGCAATCAAAAGACATAATGTGCAGATGTGAATTCTCTAATTCCTTCAAGATTAAATGATGAAAGAATTCTAATTTCTTATTACGGAATTATATAAGAAATTAAATTATATCTCGATCCCAATTTTATTTGTTCTAGAGACATTGATGTCTCTATCTAGTCATCACAGCATTACTATATTTCTAACAAGGATTTTCCACCAAATTGAAAATAGACAATCTCATAATCTTAAGCAAGGTGAAGTGTCTTATTTCATCTACTGATTGTAAACTAAAATTTATACTAAGTATAAATAATTATATCGTTTGTATTATGAACACTTCATACACATGATTATACACTTCCATAAGTATTGGAATCTTTATGATATTTGCATACATGTATATATATATATATATATCAACATATATGTTATAGACAACATCAAGGAATATTATTGTACAATACTTTATTTCTCATAATGTCCAATTAGAATAAAACTACATCCTTTAAAAGCACCAAGTCCAATAGTCTCCCACTTGCATCAAAGCATAAGTGACATCTTTCGATTCCTGTATCTTTTAGATAATCCTTAAAATGTTTTTCAATAAAGATTTTGCAAACGGATCAACAAAGTTGTTCTCTGAATCGAACTTATAGATTGTCATATCTCCCTATTGTACTATGTCTTTGTGTGTTTTCTTTTGATGGTTTCTTGGTTCCTTGCATTGCAATCACATCACTATAATCATAGCACAACGTCATTGCTAGAGCGGGCAAGGGACAACCTCTAAATCCCATAGGAAGTCATAGAGCTAGATAGCCTCTTCCCAATTTCTAAAGTTGTAACATATTTGTCTTTCGTGGTAGAATCAACAACATAAGCAATATTTGACCTTGGGTACACTATTTAATTTCTTGTTCTTTAGAGATGCTTAAGAATATGCTTCCTTAACTCTCAATGCTTTTATCCTAGATTCACTTGGTACCGGCTAACAAATCTTACCACATAATATATATTTGGTCTTGTACATAGCACAACATATAAGTTTTCCAATTGTAGACAAATATGGATGTCTTAACATGCTTTAATTTTCCTCATGATTTTTGGGCGACATCTACCTAGAAAGTGTTATTCCATGTCTGATAGGTTAAATGCCCTATTAGAATCTTTCACAAAATACTTCTTAAGTATTTTATCTATGTGTAAGGCTTGGGATAATGCTAATAGCTTTTTCTTCCTGTCTATAACGAGTCAAATATTTAGAACATAGCTAGCTTCTCCCAAGTGTTTTACTTGAATTATTTTGCTAACCATTACTTTACTGCTGTTATTGATTTTATATCATCATCTATTATTAGAATGTCATCAATATAAAGGAATAGATAAACCACTCTCTTATCCTTTTTTTCTTGTAGATGCATGGCTCATCTACTACTTGATCAAAACATGAGAATTGATCATCTAATTTATCATGATGTAGAGGCTTATTTTAGTCTCTAAATGGATATCTACAACTTGCAAACTCTTTGTTATTGCATCTTAAGATAAACTCTTCTGGTCGTACCATATAAATGGTCTCTTCAAGATAGACACCATCTTAACATCTATATGAATCAAAATAGGCAAAATAGACAAGAGAATCTAAATGGCCTTAAGCATGGCTATCAAACTGAAGGTTTCCTCATAATTGGTCCCTTCTTTCTGGATGTAACCTTGGGCTACTAGCCTTGCTTAGAAAGTTCCCACTTTCCTATCCGTTATTCTCTTTCATCTATAGATCCACTAGCTCCTAATAAGCTTAATCCCTTTACATGCATCAACAAGTTCCTAGACTTCATATATATAATCTATTTCTTGGTTCATTATATATTGTCTTAATTTAGAATCAACATTTATCATAGGAGACTAGATCAAAGTTTTTAGAGATTGGTATGTTAGCTTCTCCATTTCCAATGTAACGATCTGGTTGTCTAATAGTCCCCCCACTATGATGCATGTCCTTAATCGTTGATCTAAAGCTTATGGTCTCATTTTCATCATTCTAATGACTTTATGGGATGATCTCATCTCCCACTAATTCCTTGAGGACGACATTACTTCAAGGTTTGTAGTATTTCATATATTTTATTCAATAAACAAACACTTTATTATCTTGAGTACTATAGAAGTAACTATCACGCGTACCACTTGGATAGTCTACAAAAATACATACTTTAGTATGCGATTTCAACTTATCCACCTTTAGCTTTTTAACATGAGCTGAAAACTCCCACCTGCATAAGTGGCTTAGACTAGGTTCAAACCTAGTCCTAATTAAAGTTATGCGATGTCTTAGGTATGGATATAGAAGGAACTAAAGTAAGTAGATAAATTGCCATTTGGTATATCATATTCCTTAAAAGGATATTGGAAATGATGAGCAACTCAAAATCAGTCTCTTCATGTCAAGTAAAGTTTTGTTTCTTCTTTCTGCTATGGCATCCTTGGTGTAGGAGTTATGACAAAATCCCATTATCTTTATGATGACTCCTAAATCCAACATCCAAGTTTTCCCCACCACAATCCAAACGAAGTGTTTAGATTTGCTTACCTAATTTTTGCTTTCAATTCTCTAAACTTTTTAAAGGTTACCAATTTGTAATGCCTTAGGTATCCATATCCATCTCTAGCCCCCTGTACATTCTTTAGACCTTATATGTTTAAGTGCACCAGCTCAAGAAGATATTTGGCCTTACAGTCTTTTTAGCAAGAAAGGTCTTTTGGTTATTTACCTTCCAGACAAGAATTATAGGTCAGTATAGGTTACACCCTTAGCTCGCAAAAAGATTTATCCTTATCTAACTTTTCTATCTTATTTGGGTTAATATGACCTAATCCAAGGTGGCATAGATATATGTCATCTTACATCTTTCATCTTTTAGGACTTAATTCATCTTATTGCATAGTTTGAGTTTTATATAGTGAATAAGAATAGGGAGTTTATAATTTGCTATAAGTACTATCCGAAAAAAAAATCATAATATTATGTTTAAAAATAAAAACTTTTTCATTAAAAAAAAATAGTTCTAATTAAAAATAACTAAAATCAAATTCATGTTTAAAACAGGTACATAATATTAAGTTCTAAATATTTATTGTTCCTCTAACAGAATATGATGACTTCTATTGCAATAGTTGAAACCGATGTTGTTGTCCCTATTGTTGGAGTAAACTCTTCATGCAGCTTCCTTGGTTGCTAGAACCCTTGCAAAGAAGTATAAACATGATTGGCTGCTCCAAAATCTACAATCAAATTATTAGTAGATTTTTCTACCAATCTTGTTTGAAAGAAAATTACCACACCTGCCTTATTCTTCACCTTAACGAGAAATTCTTTATAATTCCTCTTCCAATGACTTTCTTTTTTCCTATGGAAACACTTTCTTTTGCTTTATGTGTTTGCTTTTTTCTTGGCAGCCTTATTCTTCTACCCCCAAGGTAGCCTTGCCTTTGTTGCTCTTCTTCTTCTTCTTTTTCTTCTTCTTAAAAGAACTAGCAATAACCATATGAACCCTTCTAGACTTAGACTTCAACATGCTCTCAAAAGTTTGGAGCTCATTCATAAGTCCAGTGGGGTTCAAATTCATCTTGTTCATGACATACTTACTCTTGAACAAGGTAAATGTGTCAAGGAGGGTTTCTATAATGATATCAACTTGAATTTGTTGGTCAATCTATGAGCCATTAACTTTCAAAGCTCATCATTTTAAGCATATGCTTTCTTACAGATTAATTTACTTTTATGCAACTATTTATATCAGCAATGATATCAGCAACAATCCTTAGGTCCTAATGTTTCTACTATAACATGTTAGATATAAAGGCCAACATGTAGCAATAGCAATGTCAACAGACTAAATTCTACTTATCATATGCATCCTTGGCATTCTTAGAAGCATTTGGCCCAGACTCAAGCGGGCATTCTAGTATAAATTTGTGCTTTTCAATAGTAAGCACAATGTCAAAGATATGTTTTCAATCGATGAAGTTTTCACTAGTCAATTTGTTTTGACTTAAGACAATAGATAAGGGATTAAAAGACATTATGACTGGAATAAAATAATATGAACATTATTTATAAATATTGCAAATATCATATGAGAAAATAATTATTTAGTAAAATACAGTAAAGAAGAAATGCATGGATGTATAAATCTAAGAAAATATATTACCACAATGGTTAACACCAATATCCATAGGTCCATAGATCGTTGTACGTAATCTCGCAATCCACTTACTATGCTAGATCATTTTTTATTGATCTTAGCCACCCAATGACTCATATTCAGCTAAATACACTACCCTATCTTTGGCCCATAACCTTAGTCAGTAGGGACTCATTTTCCTATTAAATATACAACCATCATTTCATGTACAAGTGATTTTCACCCATTGAGTGCCACCATAGGGTTAGTTACTCATAAGCTAAAAACCAGTTAGAAAAACTATCCTTTAGAGAGGTAGAAAAGCTTGGAAAACACAGCTCCAATGGGTAAGTTTTAGGTTTCTTAAATTTATTTCTCTTAAATAAATTTAATTTATAGTTTTAAGACAATTAACCATATTAGATTCTTAAAACAACGTTATGAATGAGCAATGTTATTATGAGTGGCATTCACTATCCAGTATGACATGTTATCAATAATTATGTACATGGCAATCAAAACATAATAAACATATTATCACTCATAACAAATATGCACATAAATGATCGTGACCGTAATACTATGCTTCCTCCAAGAAATAAAGAAAACTATGATGATCTTCAAGTCACCATCTTCTTAATGCGTCCCTTTTTGGTTGTGTTTAATCCCTTTACGTTCCCACAAGCATTAATAAAGTTATCCAAATTATAAAACTCTTTTAAAATTTTAATTTCATTAATTTTAACTTTAATTTCAATTCTGTTTAAGTGATCCCAGTTTAATTGGGCATAACTTTCAAACTCTTCCAAGTTTTTTTTAAATCATTTTTATTTTAATTAACAAGAAATTTAATTATATACTATTTATCTATTTATTAAATTCCTCTTACTATTGTACAATTAAGTAAATTAAAATTATTCTAAGGTCTTTTAAAGATCTAGAATTTTTTTCAAAATCCAATTCAAATCTCCAATATTTTATTTGGATAATTTGAAAAAACTTTCAAATTTGAAATATATTGGAAATTATTTAAAAATACCAAAAACTAATCTTGCATCAATTTAGATTTTTAAAATCAACAAATTTTAAACACTTTAAAATTCGAAGCACATAAAGGATGGGGGAAGTTTGACCACCACGCTGGCGGCAATGAGGGGATGGACACCATGGCAGCATAGCCATAGCTTAGAGCTAATAGATGCCTAGCATGCTGAGCAGGGGGGTTGTTGCATGCTGGGCTTGGCCAGGGCCAAGCCTTACGAGTACAAGCCTTGCACCTATGAAATGCATAGCTCTAGCACGCACTAGTCATAATGCCCAGTTGCTGCATGCTAAAGGCTCATAGCTCCCCACAGTTTACGCGAACGGGTCTACTATGGGTCACACCTACAGGTGTGGCTGAGTGGTACTGCTAGGTTTTTCTTCAAAACCCTAATTTGACTTCTTATACAACAAGAAATCAAATTAGAACCTCATAATTGCTAAAAACTAGAATTAATTAAAATCAAACATATTAGATATTTCTTCATCATCTTAAGACTTAAAGTGCCTCTATCTTCAAAAAGAATTACATAGAAAAATCTTATACTATTTTTTGTTTACAAATATTTGTACAAATATTGTATATAGCTAGAAGGGAAATTATAGTGATGTAGACTGCCCCACTAACAATAATACGACCAAAACTTTAAAGGAATCATAGCTGACATAATTAAAATAAATATCAACAATTAATATAAATAATAAATAACATAAAAATAAAAATTTATAACATCAAAACACACATCTCAAGCATATTTTATAATCACATATCAAACCTAGGGTGCCATTTGTGTAAAAACAATTATCAAGTAGATAAACACATATACATCACATGTATATAAAAGAAGGAGATCTAAAAAGACAATTATTGTATATAACATAATCATGATTCATCTCTGATACTAGCTATTGGATAGTTCCTAAATGATCATGAGGAAAAACAACATAAATGTAGTAGAACATCGTTTTAAAATTATTTTAAAATCTCTCAAGATACTTCTTATGGTGTTATATACAATAATTAAATTAAACATAAACTTACAGGTTTGGCAACAACTTTGGATGATCATGCGTTTCAAAATCTTCAAATCTTCCTTGCTATTCTCTTATTTCTAGATTCATTGGTATGTGGGCACTAGTTAGATTTCATGAAAAATCTTAAAGTATCTCCTTCTAACCTTTTTTAGCAAAGGTTCTTTAAACTCTAAAGGAGAGAGCAAAATAAAACAAGACGCAAGCCAGAGAAAAGTCTATAGAAAATAAAACTTTCAAAGTCTATTTATAGATGCACTAGTCGGATTCACACCTACCAAAAGGTTATTGGATGTGATCTTCAACCTTCTAACAGAAGAGTGACACATAGTACAACTACTTCTAATATCTGTCTAAATCTTTAAAATCTAATTTTGGTTCAAACTAAGATACTATTTATTTTAACTTTAGCATAAATATATTTCATGACTTTCTTAATCATTTATAATATCTCATAAAATAATTATCCTACAATATCTATTTCAACATATGAAGAAGGTATATTCCTACAATCATATTACAACTAAATCACAAAAAGATCTTGTAAAATATTTGAATCTTAAAACCATAAAGCTAGATGCCACATGTATTCCTAGCGTGTATAATTGATGCCACACATAGTATTGACTATGCACTGTGTGAATTTTTGATTTTGCCCCTACAGATTATATATAATCTAAGAAATTTCCATTAACCTATCTGAAAAAATGTTATAGAATTAGCAAGGGGACCCAATGGACATATATAATATAAGCTCTAATAATTATTTATAATAGTAATAATTATTCACTATAGTTTGTGCCACTATCAAGAATTGAAGCTACACTCTTAAATTATATATAATTTCTATGGAACCTTTAACATTAAATGTTGACAATAAGGTTGTCATTGATATAATCCTTTACTATATGATAACACCCTCCACAATAATATTCATAATTATAGCTACGTTTGTAATTTTCCATATAACCTCCCTAATCATTTTTTTGTCCACTAGTTTCGTTAATTCTCTAACGGGGGACTTATTTATTAAGAAATCATAAACAATGATTTAAGTAATATATGATATCCCATATCAAATAGCGAGATCTCTACATCCAATTTTTTGAATTAATACTCATGAGAATATTATCTTAACTTCCTATCTTTTAAGAGTTGTAAATTATATATCTATGAGAAATGTTCCTAGCTACCTATATTACCATGCCTCTAATATACCATGTTTTGCATGTGAATTTATAGATCTCACTCATTGATAATCAAAGGACATACAATAAATAGATGTGGGTTCACTAATCACTTCAAGATTAAGGTATGATTCATAAAATAATCAATAATGATAGAATTCTAATTTCTTGTTATGGTATTACACAAGAAATTAAATTCTATATTGGTCAAGATTTAATGTGTCCTAAACACATTAATATCTCTATTCAGTAATTAGAACATTATTATAATCTAGATAATATTATTCTACCAAGTTGGGATTAGACAGTATCATAGTCTTAAGCAAGATAAAGTGTCTAACTTTATCAACTGATTATAATCAAAATTTATACAAGTACATATATTCTCTGTATTATGAACACTTCGTATACATGATTATGAGCTTTTATAAGTATTGGAACCTTTGTGATATTTTCATACACATATTTCATGGAGAACATTAGTAAATATTATTTATTAGTAATGTAATATTTATTTCTCAT
The DNA here is from genome assembly GCA_002024485.1 of Artocarpus camansi. Classification (NCBI taxonomy): domain Eukaryota; kingdom Viridiplantae; phylum Streptophyta; class Magnoliopsida; order Rosales; family Moraceae; genus Artocarpus; species Artocarpus camansi. The sequence goes on from LNSY01374366.1 coordinate 11,053, forward strand.
AATGTCCAATTGGGGAGAAAACAACATGTTTTAAAAGCACAAATCCCAACAATGCCTCCCACCATCTAGACTAGGCCCTAGATAGGTAAAATAATATCATGAACTTCAATAGTGATAACTAGATTCTTAGGGTTAATTTTTTCCTGTATTAAAAAAATGATTATCAAGTAAAAATATCACTTCATCTTATTATTTTTTAGTCGGGTTTACTTTAAAAAAAAATGTGTGTGAAGAAAACAAAAGGCATTTGATATGCTAAATGTCACTATTTTTTTTTTTTTTGGCAAT
>LNSY01374402.1:0-10979 GCA_002024485.1 Artocarpus camansi
AAAAAAAAAAAAAAGAGCGATGTATTTGAAAACTCGAGATTGCATTATGAATCATCATTGATGAAAGCTTCAATCCCACTAAAGCATAACACGTACGCTAGCTTTAAATATTAACTTTGGCACGCTAAACAATGTGATATATAATTTTCAAGCTCATGTGGCATTTGGGAATTGATTCTTAACAAAGTGGGAATTGAGTCTTAACAAAGGTTTTGTTTGCTAACATAATTTCAACTCATAAGTTTTAACCAATATAGTATAAAACTCTTATATGTTATAATATAAAACAAAAATTTATTACAGTGTAAATCTTTCACAAGATATAGTATTTTGGTTCTAATTTATAGTTCTAACTATATTCTCAAACACTTAAAAAAAAGATTGAATTAAAGTTAATCTAAACATTTAAATATTATTTGAGAATTTTGTTGTAATGTTTGTTTGAACCATAAAATTGTAGTTCAAATTAAGCTTTCAAACGTCACTTAAATCATAATAGCTTGTATAGTCTAAAAGTAATTTCACATAGTCTAAAAAAAAAAGAAAAGAAAAAAACTCAATCTGAATCTCTATGTAAACAAATTTGTTAAGGGGTATAATAATGTTAAAGCTTTTTCAAATACTATTATAACTTATGAATCTAATAACGTTTAATGGTCATCATCTAACGGTAAGAGGTCTTTCAGGGTAAAACTCAAGATCAAAACCAGATGGGCTTAAAGCAGATAATATCATACAAATAAAGATGTAGGTAAGTTAAGACCTAGCTGAAAGTGTGTCCAACAAGTACGTTGGGCTCCAAAAGATGGGATCCCTTGAAGCAAAAAGGCCAAGAAAAGTTAAGCTATGGAGATTTTTGCATCTCTTATAACTTGCAATTGATAGTTTCTAAGTAAAAATATCATCTTTCAATAATATGAGGCCATTTAGAGTATAGCCTACGAACAAAACTATGAAAGTTTAAACTCAAATCGGACAATAATATCATCTCAGCTTTGAGATGATCGTGACAAAAAAAGAGTGAAGTAAAGCAAGAGAGGGGGAAAAAAGAACTCTTCTGTCAATTCTGTTTTGATAGATATAATGAGGCATGGACAGGCAAATTGGATAAGAGTCCAGGTTACTATGTATGTGTACGTACAGCATGTACATAAGCCTGTATGTACGTATGTATGTATGTATGGCAGGTATAAATTGGACTGGTTGTCAGCCGCTCTAAAATGAAAATATTGTGTGCAATTTTTTTTTTTCAAATAATTAACACTTGTCATCATCTATTGTCATATGCTTAATGATCCTATTTAAAAATATATGTATTGGATAGTTTTTGAAAAATACCAATAAACTATTTGTGTTGCTAATTCTAAATTTGGCCACGATTAATAGAGGTGATTCTATTTTGCGCCATATATACAATTAAAATGACACAAAACTCGCTCCTTCTCACGAGCTTATTATAAGTAGTTGTAACTTTTGGTGCTGCCGTTAATAAAAACATAAATTCTTAATGATTTTAATCATGTATAGGTCACACGACTAGTTGACAAAAGGTAATATAGGAGGCTAATGAGAAAGGAGGGTTGTGAGTAAAGGAAGACGTGACAGCTAGGTTAGAGTGAGAAAGAATTTGCGATTCTCTTAACTTTTTTAAATTAGTCCCTTTTGTATAAATTTACTGTATTAATCTTTACAAATTAATCACATGAGTCAGCATCATTAAAACTGTCAAAAAATTGATGCCTAAATGATAGAAGTACCAAAATTAGGATTTATTGTTAGCTCGTGGAGAGTTTTGTCTTATTTTGAATTTAAAAAAAAGACAAAATAAGACAACTCTTAATTTAAGAGCCAATTTTCTTTTTCATGCTATTTATTTTTAAAATTAAAAATCAGTATACGCCCCACTGAGTTTTATGGCTGGCTCAGCAATTGAATGGAATGATTGAAAGACGGTCAGGGCCAAGGCCAAGCTTTAATTTTCTTTAACGTTTGTGGTTACAATATTGTTCATTAATTAGCAAGGTTTCATGACTGGTTATGATTGTATTGTAAGCTGTCGCAGCCGTCCTTTTGTGATATTCTTATAATTTTTATTATTCTTTAGGGGGGGAAATATTGTCATTGTGTAGATATTATAAATCACTACACTTGCCTTCCAACAAAAGAAAAAAAGGTCTCTAATGACAGTTTTGCATCATGTTTATTGATTTATATAATAGTAGCTTTGTTCACTTTGTAACCAATGGAATTGACCATTTACTTATGGGCTATAATTACTTTTTTTAAGGAACGATTATTACTTATTAGTATTTTTGTAACTTTGAATAATCTCAACAGCTAGCCCACATGAATAATGGTAGTAATTAAATTAATTATTTTCCGTGAATTTCTTAAAAAATAAAGGTTTTGCATGGATATGTTTAACTATTTATACTTTTAATAAAGATGATGAGCTTATTTGGTTAGGAGAATTCCTCTTATAAAGACGGTTACTGTATCATACACATTTTTTTTTAATAATAATAACGTGTTTTGTAGTTTAGTTTAAGCAATTAATCTTAATTTTATAACATTCCAGCCACACATAAATAATTTAACAAACTAATTGAAGAAGGAAAGCATTTCAAAATGAAATCAAGATACAAAGATAACATCATCAACATAGGACATGAAAAGGAACATTTTATAATGTACATTTTCGTAATTACCAATACATGCATCGATTGAACCACCCGCTCACCATATGGAAAAAAAGGAAAAAAAGCTTATGAATATCGGACAAACTTTTCTAGTTTGTTTCCTTTATAATTTTCTTTAATTTTGTTTCATTTAACTAAGATGAAATTTGAAAAATTAATATACATTATTATTTAGTCAAATTTTTTGGTAGAATTTATTTAGTCAGGTTTGGGTGGCTGGAAATCGCCATTAATAATTAAGCTGTTGTGACCAGAATTATCGTGGTTGTATTCATATATTACTGTAACAAACATTAGAGTAGTTCTCTCTAAAAGGGGGGAAAAATGCACATAAATAAGTTGTTTCCTCATCACATAATTATGTTTCCCTATTGAACTTTTTTATAACTTGTTACAAGTACTGACGTTTCTTAATGATTTTATAAATACAATTATAGTAAATTAAGCCACAAAACACCCTAAACAAATTAAGCCTAAGAAATTAGACGAAACCTTGATTCACTTTTTTTTAAACAATAGAGAATTATTATTTCTCGGTAAAAAAAAAAAGTATTTGTGGAGCATATAAAGTTATAAAATAACTAATTTACTTTTTTAATCAATGAGCATGTTTACCCATCTAGTATTTACATAATTGAAAAATTACAGTTGTGACTACAAGCCCTAAATTTTTTTTGAAGGGGTATAACCAAAAAATATTCTCTGATTGTGACGAATTAAATTACTGTTAAAAATATAGTAGTATATATTACACAATGTTACACGAATCTGTAATTTATCGTTAAACTAATAGCGTTCACCGATTATTAAAGTCAAAAATAAAAAAAAACAAATAAAAGATTCATATTTTAGCCAGTGAGAATTTGTCAATCCCTAGTGTTTAAAACTTCAACTCATTGTAGCAATAAACTACACAAAAACGTCTTAAATGAATAATTGATTTGCTTTTTAAACAATAAACAATTGTCATCAATCATCAATATTTTCATAACATTGACTTATTATAGTTACAGATAACGTCAAACAAATGATTGATTCGTCTCTTAACCAATAAGCATTCACCGATAGTATTTATATATCTCTAAGTAATTCTAGTAGTAACAAATAATTCCCAAGTGAATCATTGATTTTCGTTTAGCCAATAAGCATTATTTCTCGATCATAAACATTTTACATAATTTTAAATAGTTATAGCAAATCATTGATTTGCTTTTTAACCAATAAAAATTTGTTCATCATTATTTGTATAGCTTTGGATAAAATATGAAAGATTAATTAGCATAATATATTATTCATTCAGGTTGCCTGGAATTCGCCATTAATAAGTAAGTTGTTGTGACCAACATCCTGGTTGAATGAATATGTATATAAGCACAAACAGAACAGTAGTTCTATAACTGAAAAATAAAAATAAAAGTGAAAACGGACAGTCTCAATATCCATATTATTGTTTACTTAAGCCTGTTCAACTTTTTCACTTGTTATAACTATTGACTGAATTTCTTATATATTATTATAGTAGTTAGTTAAGCCATAAAACATTTGACGAATTAATTAATCAATAAATCTTCGTTAATTCTGTCTAAAATTATTTGTCTAAAATATAAACATATAAAGTTAAATAAATAATTAATTCACCTTTTTAACCAATGAGCATTCACCGCCATAAGTATTTACATAGTTTGTAATATTTATATTAGTAACACTAGCGCCAAAAGAATCATTTGTTAATCACGTATTTTGTAATTTAACCATTGAATATTCTCCGATTACCATGATTAATATGGCTAAAAAAAAAAGGAATATATCACACAACATTACACAAATCTTTAATTAGCGTCTGTTGATCATCGAGGTCAAAAATTAAAAAATAAAAAATAAATATTTTTCATTTACCCAATAAAATTTGTTAAATAAATATTTTTCATTTACCCAATAAAATTTGTTAATCTTCATTATTCTAAAGTTTGACTCATTGTAGCGGAAATCATTGACAAGCCTTTTAACATTTATCGCCGATCAGCAGTGTTTATATAACTTTGAATTACTATAGCAGTAACGAATAGTGCCAAACGAATCATTGATTTGCTTTTTAACTAATGAGCATATAATCATCATTTTATTATCTAATTTGAATAATTATAGTAGTAACTAATAACACCAAATGAATCTTATGTGATCTACCTTTTAACCAATAAGTATTTATGACCACCAAAATAACATAGACTATAAATAATAATAGCTGTTGCCACACAAAATTACACAAATCGTTAATTCGATCTTAAACTAAATCTTCATTTAATCTTTAAATTAGTGTGGGCTGATTATTAGTGGTTATAATATTTATGTTCCAAATATAATATTTAACTAAGTATCCATTCACCCCTTTGTCAATAAGCATTTTCCGATCGCTAGTGCTTATATCATATTTACGTCAAATTTATTTTCGTATTAATTAATCGGTCCTCATGCTTAAGAAAAATAGATTAAACATTTTTTAATTCAAATTCTGCAATATTTAATGAAAAAATTTAAGCAATATTCCAATCCTTATAATCAACATTTGAAGAAGGAAAAACAAGATCTCCATTGATACAATCAATACAAAAATTCTTACATCAATATCTCTTGCGGAGAGATGCTTGTTTTTACCCATACATGTACTGAACAAAACTACAAACAACATGAAAAAGGAAAGAAATAAAACTAAAAAAAAAAAACAAAAGACAACGTTTGACTGAGGAATTCCCAACAGAAAACCTCCAATCTGTCCTCTTTGAGAGAGAAAGACATTGTCTTCTTTCCATACATGCAATGAAACAAAACAAGTAAACAAGCTGAAATTATAAAAAGAAACAAAAGCCTTGTTTGTTGTGTATAACGTTGAAGGGCGCCATCAATGTTATTTCTCTATGCATCGACTTTAAGATTGATTTTATTTAGTATTTCACTTTAATAATATTTTAAATTGTATTTAGTAAAGTTTAGGTAGAATAATCTTGGTTTTATAAAGTGTTTAATTGCTTTAGGAGGTATTTTGATTATGATTTTAAAAACATAAGGGTGTTTTAGAATTTTGCTTAATAAAAAAGACAGAAAAGCTATTTAGGGAAAACACAAGGAATATGTTAATTGTCATTGTCTACATACCATATATAACTCATGCTAGTTTTATTTCATGTTATTATTATTTTTTTCTGGAATTATATCATGTTTGTTGATTTATTCTAAGCTTCTTTTTTTTTTTCACTTTGTAACCAATAACAATTAACTATGATTGTTATTTTGTTTTGAAGGGAATGATTATTACTTATTAGTGCTTATGTAACTCTAAATAATCTCATTAGTTAGGTCGCACGATATGAATAATCTCAATAGTAGTAATTAATTATTTGCTTCGGATTTCTTAAGAAAAGAAAGTTCTGCTGACAGTCAAGCCACACACAAGATTAATTAACTAAACAAACTAATTATGGAAGCAAGACAAGAACTCAAAATGAAATCTCTACACAAAATCACATCGTCAATATCGAACATGGGAAAGGAATATTACTTCTTAATTCATGTATATTTTTGTAATTTCAATACAATATGGCATGGATTGAACCGCACGCGCACTCACCCGGAAATGGAAAACAACAAATGAATGACGAGCATACTTTTTCTAGTTTATTTTCTTTATCTTCTATATTTTGGTTTTTTTTTTTCGAAATGAAATGTGAAAAATTAATATATACTAGTTTTTAGGCAGGGTTAGGTGGCTTGATTTCGCCGTTAATAATTTATCTGTTGTGACCAGCATTATCGTGGTTGTAGTTCTATCAAAAAGGGGAAAGAAGTGCACTTCTCATCCATTATTTATTTTTCCCTATTCAAACGTTTTATTATAACATCTTATAAGTATAGATGAATCTTAATGATTATATATGTATAAAGTTAATTAATCCACCAAACACCCTCAAAAAAATAAAATCACAAAAAACTAGATGAAACCTTGATTCACTTTAATTAATCAATAATTTATTAATTCTCTCTAACAAAAAAAGTATTTGCCGAATTATAAATTAACACAAATAATTAATTCACTTTTTAAACCAATAAGCACTTATCAATCTAGTATTTAATTCAATAAATACAATAATAAATAGGGTTACACAAAAAAACCACCAAATCTTCAGACCGGACCAGTCCAAAAATGAGTGAACATTAGGGTATAATTTGATCAAGTCTAAATCAAAAAATAGAGGCCCGATTAGAGAAACCCATGATTGGTTTCGAGTGGGCGAACTCATCAAAAGTGCTCGATTGAGCCCTTCAGTCATTCTGAGTCGGCCTAGTGAAAGATTGTTTTACTGAAGTTTTCAATGTGTTAGACTAGAGTGCTTTGCTCGATTTATTTGAAGTTTATTAGAAGTCGGTTGTTGAGAGTGCTAACTTTTTGTTTAATGGGATTGATATGATAGACCTGATCTGGACAACAACAAGGAAAGATCCATTAAATTATGAAGCAAGACGTAAGAACGTGCCTCGAAACTCACGCCTAATGAGGAATTGACACGCGTCTTACTCCTCCAAGCAATACTGAAACCTATTCCCTCCTTGAGGCTTACGATCTTATGAAGACCTCTATATACGGAGGTTGAAGGCGTCACTCAAGGGCATTTGAATTCCCTCATCAGCACTTGGACTTCAAGAATTAATCTACAAACAGAATTTCATTTCTTGCAAATACTGTCATTTCTCAATCAAAATCCTTAGTACTAGTACCAAATTTACCAAATAGTGAAGAAGAATAGTAGATGTAGATCTAGTTACAGAGTGAACTATTATTAATTCGGCACGTGATATCTTTGTTTTAATGGCCTTTATTTTCTTATTTATTTCTTTGATTAGATTTTGCTATAAGCAATGCACTAATCTTGTTTGTGAAGTTTGTTTGGACCTAATAACGATGATTTAAGGGTCTAATTATTCTAAACTTTGCAAATTTATCCTCTTTTAGTTCATTTTAGTTTCATTGTATATTCAATGTCTACGCTTTCGAGACTAGACCGTTTAAGGACTATTACAAAAGGTCCTAAACCGGACAGGACTGTTCAAACCAGTTTGGAAATTTAGAACTGGTGGTCTGAATTGGACTAAACCGTTTTATAGATATAAATAAAAAATATACATATTCTACGTCAATCCTTATCAAATCCCTAAAAAAAGACCTCCTTTAATTAAAATTATATTTAAATCTTGAAATTTGGATGACTATATTATTATATTTAGGTTTTAAAATTTAGATGACTGTATTATATTTTTAATAATTCAAAGTTTGGATGAATATATTATTTATGTTTTGCCTTGGATTGTCTTATGTTGTGTTTTATTTTTGCTGCTTCTTCTTCTTCTTCTTCTTCTTCTTCTTTTTCTTTTTCTTTTTTTTTTCAAAATGTTGCTTTTAGTTTCTTGGATATTTAGAGTTTTGAAAGTATAAAGTCTGGTATAAAAGATCATAAAAATTTTTTGGAAAAGACTTAAACTGTGGTTCAAACCGAAAAACGATCCAGTCTATTACTAATACTTTAAACGGTTCGATCCAGTCCTAAATTTTCCTAAACCGCCAAAATAGTCCCAAAAACTTGGTGTGCACAAATAGTAAGGAGAAGCACCAAAAATTATTAGTTTACCTAATTTAATTTAACCAAAATATTCTCTAATTATCATGATTAACATAACTATAAAAAAAATATAGTAGTATATATCACACAGCGTTACACGAAACTTTGATTCATCATTCTGATCATTAAAGTCAAAATTTAAAAAGAAATAATAAAAATTCATGAATTAGCCAATAAGAATTTTTCGATCCCTAGAATCTAAAACTTTGACTCATTGTAATAATAAAGTGTACCAAAATCATATATGTATCATTGGTTTGCCTTTTAGCCAATTAACAAAATTTATTGTGAAGCATTAATATTTACATAACCTTGACTTATTATAATATTAACAAATAACGCCTAACAAATTATTAATTTCTCTATTTGATCAATAAGCATTTGCCCATCGTCAATATTTGCATAAACAAATTTATAGTAGTAACACGAATCATTGATTTACTGTTTAAGTAATAAGCATTCGCAGATCATTAATATTTACATACCTTTGAATAATTATAATAGTAACAAAAACACCAAATGAGTCATTAATTTGTCTTTTAACCAATAAGCATTCGCCCATCATAAGTATTTACATAACTTTGAATAGTTATAGTAAACTATTTATTCGCTTTTTAACCAATAAAAAATTGTTCATCATTATTTGTATAACTTTAGATAACTGCATAGTAGTAACTAACATTAACACCAAATGAATCAACAATCTACCTTTCAACCAATAGGCATTAACCGATTACCAACTAATTTAAGCAGGACAACATTTCATAATGAAAAAACTACACAAAAATAACATATATTTCATAACGAAATCGCTACACAAAAATAACATCATCAATATCATAATTTTTATCTTTTGTTACCAAACATACATGCATTTAACCATGTTGGCGTGCTCAACACATGAAAGAGGAGGACAAATATGTATGATATATAGGGCAACCTTTATTCTGAAATGAAATTTGAAGGATTATATATTATTCATTCATGTCCATTTGGCTGGAATTGGCCATTAATAAGCTGTTGTAACCAGCTTCATCATGGTTGTATGTACTGCTATAAACAAAAAAACTACATGAGTAGCTCTATCTAAAAGAAAAATAAAACAAAAGTGCATAACAGGTAGTCTTCATGTCCATTATCAACTTTAGTCTACATTTGCTTCATTAATTCTCTCTTAACAAAAACAGTTTTTCCTAACATATAAACATACAAAGTTAAACAAACAATTAATTCACCTTTTTACCAATAAGCACTCACTAATCACCAGTAGTTACATAGTTTTAAATTTTCATAAATATAACCACTAGCTTTGAAGGAATCATTCATTTTCCTAATTTAGTAATTTAAACAAAAAGTTTAATGACATTGACATGTGTTTTTGTAAACTAACAAAGATACTCTTTTACTAAAACTAATTACGTTAAAAATCCCTTGACTTTTTGTAAGATATTATAAAAACAGCCCTTCTATTAGTTGAATATGAAAGTCAACTAAAAATTTTACTGTTTAATCTTCTTAACATGTCCCTTCATGCATCAAAAAACTTTTTTTTGGCAACATATTTGTTGGAAAATGATGTTCTTATGTTTGTTTAGCATCAAAAAATGAGTTTATATTCTATACACTTGTAACCATAAATTTCATTCTCCTAAAAATAAATTTTTTATGGGCAAAAGAGTTAAGATTTAGTCTACTTAAATCGAATTAAATAAAATATTTTTGTCAATTTATATTTAATGTTGTTAAGTTCAGAGGGTATTGATGTAATTATCTTTGGTCAAGAGGGCATCTCTACTATTCTATTAAATATACAAGGGTATTAATATAATTAGCCCTAACCAATTTCTTTTCCCCGATTATTACAATTAACACGATTATAAACAAGTATAGCAGTATATACCACACAATGTTGCAAAAATCTTTAATTCATCATTAAACTAATAATGTTGGTCAATTAATAATTATAAGGTCAAAAAATAAAAAAATAGATGAACATTTGTTGTTTATCCAATAAGAATTTTTTCATCTCTAGTGTTTATGACTATGACTGATTGTAGCAATAAAGTACAGAAAACATCAGATGAATTATTGATACGAATTTTAACTAATAATGATTCATCGTCCTTCATCAGTATTTACGTAACTTTAAACTATCATAGTATTAATGAATGACGCCAAAAAAATCATTGATTTGCCTCTTAACTATTAAGTATTTACAGATCATTGATATTGTTTATATAGTTACACACAAAATTACACGCATCTGTCATTCAATCTTTAAATAATCTTTCTTTCAATTTTTAAACTAAATATGCGCCGATAAGTAATTTATTAAGGTTTATATGATTATAATTGCTTATAATATATGTGTTACATTCATAATATCAAACTAATTATAGATTCAGCACTTAATTAATAAGCATTCTCCAATCAGTTGTATTATGTACTCATGTGTCAAATTTATTTCGTATTAATAAATTGGTCCTAGCGCTTAAGAAGAACATATTTGGTAATTTTTTTAAGTCAAATCCCGGGATTAGTTTAAAATTGCAGCAGTATTTTAAGGGTCCGTTTGTTTCGTGGTTCGAATCACGGTTCGAATCATTTTGCTACA
>LNSY01374629.1:0-13878 GCA_002024485.1 Artocarpus camansi
GGGGGGGGGGGGGGGTCTTCGAGACGAGAAGCTAACTTGGTCTTTGGCCTTCGAGCACATTCTCATATATGCTCGGCTATGCTCAGAGGTAAGCCAATGCGGCGGAGTATATGAAAAGCTGCAGGGAGGAGGCCGGCTCTAGTGGAACCAAAAAGCAGAAGAAAGCGCCAGAACAGTTAGGTGCCAAATAGACAAAAAGCCTAAGAATGAGAAGAAAGCTGAAGATGCCGACTGAAAAGTTTGAAAGCTATACCCCCTGGTAGCAACGATAGATGAGGTGCTCGTATAGGCGAGTAGGAAAAATCTGCTAACACCTCTACGCAAACTCAAGGGTAGTAAAATAAAGCAAGACCAATCTAGATATTGGGAGTTTCACAAAGACGTGGGGCACAATATCCGTGAGTGTATTCAGCTGAAGGACCAGATCTGGAGATTAGTCTGAAAAAGGCATTTGAAAGAATTCGTCGAACAGGTCATAACCCCAGGACCAACCTTCAGAAGAAATGACTAGCCGAGTCGAGACGGTTTGAGCTGTCTACGAGATGGTGGGAACACCTCGGAATCCCCGAACATCGTTCATATGATTTTTGGAGGGCCTGTCATTGAGGACACCTCAAGTGGATAACGAGCTTACATCTAAGAAGCTCATTAACATGTCCGAGTATATGAACAAGATCTGTCGCTAGCATGACACTCCTATCACATTTACCAAGAAGGAGGTGGACAAGCTAATCCACCCAGACAATGGCGCCCTCGTCTACGAGTTGCACATTGCCAACAACATAGTACGGCGAGTGCTAATTGATAATGGTAGCTCTGTTGACATCCTGTTCAAGCAAGCCTTCGATAAAATGAGAATTAGCAACGCTACTATAATCTTGGTCCGTACCCCTCTTTACGGCTTCACAGGAGAATGTGTCTGAGTAGTTGGGAAGGTCACCTTGCCAATGACTTTCGAGGAAGGTGTTGCTTGAGTCACGTGTGTCGTCGACTTCCTAATCATCGACAAACCTTCCCAATACAACATCATCATCAGCTGACTGACCTTGAATGCGTTAAAGGCTATAGTCTCCACGTATCACCTGGCAATGAAATTCCCGACAGAGGATGGGATCAGAGTCATTTGTTCATCCTAGAGAGACTCCCGAACCTATTATGCCAATGTTGTTCGTGTAGTAACTGAACATCTCGGTCGTTTGCATGGCCGACGAAATGGAACTTCCTACGGACCAGCAACCCAAGATGCTGTCTGACCTTGACCTTCGACTTCCCAAGGAAGAAGTAAGGGGCACCCTAGTCGAGGATCTGGCGTTATTTAGCTTAGATTTCGAGCATCCAGAGCGCACTGTCTAACTCAGATCCTAGTTGCAAATTGAGATCTAGGCTGACCTGGAGGGGCTACTTACAAAGTATCAGGATGTGTTCGTGTGGTCACACGAGGACATGCCCAACATTAACCTTAGTGTAATTTGTCATCGGCTTAACATCAAACCTAATCACAAGCCGGTGATATAGAAGAGAAGATCTTTCAATCTGGAAAGATAAGTTGCTATTAACGAAGAAGTTTAGAAGCTTCTGAAGGCTGGATTCATCTGAGAAGTCAAATATGCCAAGTGGTTAGCCAATGTTGTTCTTGTGAAAAAGGCCAACAGGAAATGGCGAGTCTGTATAGACTATACCGACTTAAACAATGCCTATCCAAAAGACTGCTTCCTACTTCCCTAGATAGACCAACTTGTTGATGCAACAGCTGGGCAATGAGTTGCTTAGCTTCATGGATGCCTATTTCGGATATAACCAGATCAAGATGGCTGAGGAAGACCAAGTGAAAACAGCTTTTGTCATAGACCAAGGACTCTATTGCTATATGGTAATGCACTTTTGGCCTAAAGAATGCCGGGGCGAACTATCAGCGCCTGGTTAACAAGATGTTCACACGGCTGATTGGCAAAACAATGGAGGTCTACGTGGATAATATGCTGGTCAAACTTGTCTGAGTAAGGGATCATATGGCCAACCTTTGGGCAAGTTTTGACATACTTCGGGTATACGGGATGAAACACAACCTGGGAAAGTGCATGTTTGGTGTTAGCTTGGGCAAGTTCCTCAGATTTTTGGTTAACCGACGAGAAATTGAGGTCAACCCGGCAAAGGCCCAAGCTGTTATAGACATGTACTCACCGCAGACCATAAAGGAGGTGCAAAAACTCACCGGCATGATTGCGACTCTCTCTAGATTTGTCTCCTGAGCTACCGACAAGTGCTATCCATTTTTCATGGCACTGAAGGGGAGGTTTGAGTGGAGCAGGGAGTGTGAGGAAGCTTTCCAGAAACTAAAAAGATATTTAGCCACACCCCTGCTCCTGTTCAAACCTTTGCTTGGAAAAATACTGATCGCCTATCTAGCCGTGTCTGAAAAGGCCGTAAGCTCGGTTCTTGTCTGAGAAGAAGACAGAGCACAAAAGCCAGTCTATTATACAAGCATGCATTCTAGGGTGCTGAGAAGAGGTACCCACCACTTGACAAATTGGCTTTCGCTTTGGTCATCTTAGCTTGGAAGCTGCGACCCTATTTTTAGGGTCATACTAAAAAAGTCCCAACCAAGTTCCTACTCCGACAGGTTCTTTAGAGCCCAAAAATATGAAGCCGAATGACTAAATGATATATGGAACTCAACCAGTATGATGTGCATTTTGTGTCGAGAACAGCCATCAAGGCTCAAGCTCTGGTAGACTTTATTGCCAAGTTTACTAATGCCAAACAGGGCATGCCATTGGCTGAGAAAGCACCCTTGGTGGTACCAAACACCCCCAGTTGTAGTGATAGTCATGCCTCTTCCAAACCAGAATGGAAACTTTTTATGGACGGGTCGTCCTGCGTGGATGGTTCGGCTGCCAAGCTACTATTGATAAGCCCAGATGGATATAAAATAACCTATGCACTTAGGTTTGACTTCAAGGCTTCCAACAACAAAGCAGAGTACGAGACACTCTTGGCCAGGCTTCACATTGCCAAAGATCTTAGGGTGGATCATATCATTATCCATAGTGACTCAATGTTGGTCGTTCAACAAGTCACTAGAGTTTTTCAGGCCCGAATAGAGTCAATGGTCGCATACCTAAAAGAGGCCAAACTACAGCTCAGACATTTTAAGTCCTACTCGTTCAAGCGAATCCTAAGATCCAAAAACTTAGAGGCCGATGCTCTTGCTCGAGTAGCCTCGGGACTCGGTGACAGTGACCTTTCTTCGATCCCTATTAAGAGACTGTCCGAGCCAAGCATAAATAAGGAAGTGTCCTGTGTAGCCGAAGAGCATACGACCATATGGATGGACCCGATCATCCCATACCTAACCATAGCTAAATTGCCCAATGACTGTGTGGAAGCACGTCAGATCCGCAACAGCTTGGCCTGGTATTCCATGATCGATGGAAAATTATATCGGTGTGGCTACACCACCCCATGCCTCAAGTGCGTAGGACCCAAGGAGGCTGAATACATAATGAAGGAAATCCACGAAGGCTTATGCGGCAACGATTTTGGGGGGCGATCTCTAGCCTAAAAATGTCTCTGATAGGGCTACTATTGGCCAACCATGTAGTTGGATTACGAGAATTTCGTGCGAAAGTGCGTCAAATGTCAACAGTTTTCCAGGGTGCTTGAATACCATGTTGAGCCACTGACCTCGGTTACATCGACATGGCCTTTCATGAAATGGGCCATCGACTTGATCGGGCCCCTTCTGCCAGCTTGATCCCAATTTAAGTATTGCATCGTGGCAATTGATTATCTCACCAAATGGGTTGAAGTGGAATTGTGCACTAATATGACCGAGGCGAAATGTACCAACTTTGTATAGAAGAATATCATATGTCGGTTTGGAATCCCATACACCATCGTGACCGATAATGCAAAACAATTTGAAGTGACAAGTTTACTCCACCAACATGAGCAGCTCGGTATTAGGAAAGTTTTCTCTTCCCCGAGCTGCCCATAGAGCAATGGGCAAGTAGAAGCGGTCAATAAAACGATCAAGGATAACTTGAAGAAGAAACTTGAGGGCCTCAAAGGAGCATGGATCGACGAGCTCTTAAAAGTCCTCTAGGCCTACCAAACAACTGCCTGGACCGCTACCGGAGAGACACCTTTCTTGCTCGTATATGCAGCAGAAGCCGTCATCTCGGCCGAGGTCGAATTATCGAGCTTCAGGGTCGAGCATTACAACGAAATCCTAAATGCCGAAGTTATGATGTCAAAGCTTGACCTACTCAAAGAAAAAAGAAATTGGACAGTGATCCGTATCGCAGCTCGGAATCAAGTTGTTGCTCGGTACTATAATAAGCGGCTCCAACCAAGGAGCTTCAAAGTTTGGGATTTGGTACTTAAGAAAGTCATAGTTCCATAACTCGAGATAGGAGCATTTGGTCCAAAACGGGACGGACCATACTAGGTCATAGACATTATACGGCCAGGAACTTATAGGCTATCTAACATGGACGGAACCTTGCGTAGTCATCCTTCAAACGTCGAGCTACTTAAAAGATTCTTTTGCTAACCTCGGCCAGAAAATCTTTTTGACCTCTGGCCATATTCTTTTGTAACTAAACCTATTGAATAGGACTAGAATATAAATATAAAATATTAATGAAATGTAAATTCCTACACTGTTTCGCTGAGCAATGTGTGTCTAGGGAATAAATAAATCACGAGAAGGGATACGTAACACCAGCCCAAATGACTAGGCAATAACTCCCAAACATGGAGAGCTGTCCTATTTAACTAGGCTGGGGGGCTAGTAAGATATCGGTCAATCATGTTTGTCACCGTACAGACCACCCGCGATTGAGTCGCCTGAGCATAATAATTGTCCGACCATTATTAGACTTGTACAAGTTTCCTTCAAACTTAAACAAGTCCAGGGGCGATGGGGTAATGGGCTATCACATGCCGTTGTGCTTTGGCTAGCCGAGTTATGGGACACCCTGCTCAGATTAACTCGTTAATGCCAAGATTTGAAAACTTGGCAGTAATGGGACTAATAAGAGGAGCTCAAAGAACTAAGTTTGGAAATGTCTCTCCTCAGGAGCATTCAACTACTTCAAATTTTCTAATTGACTATGTTCAGGGTCTATGATAACTCAGTGAAATAAAGATTAAAATCATGTTCCTGAGGATCTCTTCACTAAAATTTGAAAACACCTATCCGAAAAAGATTGCACTTGGAATTCAAAAAATAAAGCATATAAAATTCGAGAAGCGAGGAACTTGAAAAGTTTTCATTAAAAAGAAAAAAATAGGGAGGTATAATTAACCAGGCACCTCCCAAGCCCGAGAACAAAAGCTACAAACAAAAAATACATCAAGTCTGGGACCCATCCCCAGAGTTGTCCTCATCGCTGCCAAAGCCTTGCTCGTCCCCGTTGTCATCGCCGTTCACTTTGACGACTTCCTTTGCTGGTTGCTGAGCAGCACCATGCTCGGGCTCGACTATAAGGGACCAATCAAAGCCTGTTGCTTTAGGATGCTCTCTAATCAGATGATCCCGGAGGTTGGTTATTTCGAAGTAGTAGTAGTTGGCGTACTCTAGGGATGCCTTGAATTCCTCTATAGCCTGGGTAAGCCTGCCAGGAAGATCCTCCCAAATTGCTTATTTTCTGCCTGAGAGGTCTCTAACTGGCCCTTGAGCATAGCAGTAGATCTCCTCGCTTCCTCGGCCTCCGCCTTTGCCTACTCTGCTTCTTCTTTTGCCTTCCTTGACTCTTCTTTGGCTTGAGCAAGGGACGTCTTGATTTGATCTAGCTCAATGTTCTTTTCACTAAGCTCCTTCTCGACTCCCTTCCACCTAAGGAAGGTCTTCTTATGCCTCTTCTTCTCGAGGTTGAACTCCTTCAACCCGGTGGCATAGGTCATGTGCATGAGGGCACTCATCTGAGGAAAGTGAAATCAATCAGCGAGCAGCAAAGAAAAGGAAAAGGAAGGAAGGAAGGAAGCATTTGATGAAGCATTTACCTGGGCGACAACGCAAAAGGTGGCCTCTAACAACTCTTTAAAATCCTCCATTCAAAGGTTCTACAAAAAGTCCTCTAGAGGAATGGCATCCTTGAGGTGTTCAAGGACATGTTGGCAGTAGTTGGCTCGCCTCTTCAGGGTGTCTCTCGAGGAAGGCACCATTGTGGCGTAGGTTGGGGTCTCACTTGACAAAGCCCTAGTCCTCATCTACTGGGGTGGTAGGTCTTGGATTATTGAGGGTTGTTGCTTGAGCCGTGGTAGGAGATCCATCCTTGGGGTCCTCTTGTCTTTCTTTCTGATCACCACGGCCTTTCCCTTGCCCTTTTAGAGGCTTTCCATCAGAGCACGCCTCTCTACTGCTGTGCTCAGCCTTAAAGACATTTTTGCAACAAAAGTTAACAAGTCAGAACCAGGTTGGCATGAGAAAAAAAAAACTCAGGGCTGACCTCTGATCTGGAACTGGCTTAACGGATATAGGAGCTGGATCACGTCCTCGAGGTCTTTGTTCGCTACAGGTGGCCCCGCATTGAAGGAGCCATTCGACAAGTCCTCGGAGCTGGACAATGATGGCTCCCTTGTGGCCACTCGGATCGAGAAGTGCTTGGCCCTAAGATGTCAGCGGCGGTCGGCCTTGCAATAGTCACTTGCTTGGCTAATCAAGTAGGTTGGGAGTTTGAAAGGGGATTTTTTCTATTGGGTTCCCCAAACTAGCTGTAAAGGGAAAGGATCTCCTTGTTGAGCAGAAATGACTGCTACCTCTTCGCCTCTGGTTTTTCGAACAGGTCCTCGACCATTCTGATGATGTAGCTCGGCGCCTATGGCCTTTTGCACCAAACGTGCCCAATCTCGAAGGTCCTCGAGACACATTGGGCTTCAGGGACGGCCTCACGGGCTCGGGCTAGATAATTACCCCCGATGTAGAACCACTCATACTTTTAGAGTTTGTCCGAGTCGGGGTTGCCTAAAATGAAGCCCTTCTTGAAGCCAGTGACGTAGGTCGAGGCTTCTTCAATTTATAAACCTACTTAAATGCCTTCCACGGTATCTCGGTACGTCGGTAGTACCTCCATGAAATGTACATCCTAATCAATGACCTGTAACTGTTCGGGTTAAGTTGTGCTGGACACACGTTCAGATCATTTAGTGCCTGGTGGAGAAAGGGGTGAAACGACAAGTGCATGCCATCTGGAGAAAGGGGTGAAACGACAAGTGCATGCCATCTCAAAAGAACTTTGCATAAAGGGTACTGTACCCCTTGGGTGGAGTCAAAGGGGAGTCACCCTCCTCCGGCGCAATAAGGATGGCGTCGCCTAGGATGCTGAACTCGATGTGTAGGTCCTCCAACTAAGACTCCGTCATGGCATTGGTGTACGCCGCAGCCAACGTCTACCCTGGTCGGGTGATCCGATAGGCTATCACTCCCCGAACGTGAGTGACCCTGACCTTCTCGTCCTCTAGAGGGCTCTCAGCCACTCCTACCTCCTCGGCTCGTTGTTCTTTGTCAAAGATATGGACGGTCACCCTGCCCACAACCGATGCAACGGCTCTGAAGTCTCGACTAGAGGTTCTCGGAACGTTGGCTGCAGCCTCTAGTCCAGTTCGTTCTTGGGCTGTAACTCGGGAGATGTCAGCTGTTGCTGCTTCGATATATGGGTCCTCGCCCCTACACGACCTTACCGGGCGCCCTCTATCTAGCAAGTTGAGGAACTCCTGCTCAGAGATGGTCTGGGAGTCAACCCTTAGTATTTCAACTAATCGGTCAGCTCCGTCCTGCTCTAGAAAAGAGCCCTTGATGTCAATCTTCACGGACGGTGTATCGGCCTTAGGGCCCCTTTTCGACCAGGAAACGTTAATATTTGGTAAATCTGACAAGGTACTCTTTTTCTCCTATTTCTTAAAAAATTACCTGTTCAGGCACAAAAAAGCTGGGAACGTAGAGTTCTCAAGCTATTAACTGTAGCTTGGTAGCAAAAACTCAGGAACAAGGGGAAATTGCTTTGATCGCGAGTGAAATTTCATAGATAAAGAGGGCCTATTTATAGCCATTTTTAGGCGAGAAATCTGGGGGAGAAAAACAAAGAGGTGCAATCATTACGCCTGATAGGCAGTACAATCGATTTTAGACTAACACGTGTCCCCCGAAAATCCATGTAACTCTTCATCTCTTACAGCCTCAGTACATTGCTTGGCCTTTTATTCTAAGTCGACCTCACCAACTTGGCATAGTCCACCCAGCCGAACACCGACCAAGTGAACTGGAGGCCTATTGTTGAGGGTGAGCTTGGCACCACCGTCGAGGAGCCAAATTCCAAGTGGTCGGCCACCCTACTCGGCAAAGGTATGTGGAGCTCATAATTGGCCTCGATTGCGCTGGATATTTCGTCCGAGGTGCTTCTCAGGGCTCCCCTAAGCCACACCCCACAAGTTACCTCCTCGGACTTAGTGCCAACTCGGGTAGGGCTGTCTTTACTCTAACGTAGACTGCTACTCACTATCGCTGGCCAACAGATGACAAACAACTCGCCATCAGATGTGAGCTTATCCACCAGCAATGGGACATGACACTTGTCACTTGCCACCTGACATGCCATGACGTGACACTCAGATTGTGGGCAAAACCCACCTAATACCCAGTCCAAGTTGTAGCCTATAAATAGGACACATTTATTATCTTCAGGCAAGTAAGCTCATTCCCATCTAACCAGTTCTTGATCTCTACCTAGCAATCCCTGCCTTGAGCATCGGAGAGCCCTTTTCTTGTTTACTGACCTTTTCTTGTCTCCAAGGCATCCCTCTTGTTGCAGGTCGACCAAACCGGGTAGAGACGAACAAGGAAGAGCTGAACACCATGTGCTGCCACACATGGTGTTGGTCTGACGTCGGAACTTGGTAAGCATCAACAATAAATATTTCTGATAATTCAATAAGTTTATCTTGAATTAATTTATTCAAAATTAATTCAACTAATAAACAGATATGATTTATCTGATCCCGAAGATTCAATAAGCTTATTTTAAATTAATTTTCACAAAATTAATTCAACTGATAAACAGACATGAACTATCTAATCCTATCAAATTTTCAGCCAATCTAATAATTTGGCACAAGTCACCAATTATTAAAAAAACACGCTGTATCATTACAGGATTTTTATAAGCTAACAAAGGGGACCTCATGGACCTGTATAGTTCAAGCTCTCAATAATTATGAAACCCAATATCTCAGATATGCATTTTATAATTATCAACTCTAATGCTACTTCATTAAAAGCTTAAAAATATACTCTCGAACTATATAGAATTACGAAGCCTATATAACTAAGTCTCCATGTTATCATAATGTACTGTATTCCGATTGGATTATCCATAATTTGCTTAAGGACAAGTTTTGTCTTACGTTCCTGATTATTTTTCTCTTATGTTCCATTATCTCACCATAAAAAAACTTACCATCCAAAGATAATGTACAATTCGGATACACTTATGCATCCAAATAGTTGAGCGCTCCAGTTTTTCAATTAAAAGATAACGTATATAAGAGGATATCAGCTACTCCTAAAAAGGAGTTGTGGACTTTATATATGTGAATAACAGGTCTATAGTCTCAAGAGTCATGCCTCCAATGTATCGGCATGTGTACTACTATAAAAACTATGGTTGTCACCCTTTGGTACATCAAAAGATATAAGTCAAGACAAAGGGCCCACTATTCATCTCAGAATTAAGATACCATACATATGATTGTCTAAAGTGAATTGATTTACTGAGACAAATTTTTTAATTTAAATCAATTCACTTTATGTCTCGATCTAACATATCGTCACCTATGATAATGTGCCAATGTTTCTATTTACGGAGTCCACCTTCGATGGTCAAGACAAACCATCTCCTATTAGGGATATATATAACATAACAATTTTTGCATGAATAAAGTGCCTAACTTTATTTACTCGATTATAGATCTTTGATTAAGACCGTCACCCTAAGAATCATGTCTTCTAAATAATCTGTCTATCATATGCCCAATTCTTAAGGGTTTAGACATATAATCTCAGACTTTTGTTTGCTTAACATATATTGAACAAATATGAATATAAAGAGGACAAAATTTGATATGTGAATAATAAATAAATTCTTTATTGATAAAAATGTCTCTAAAAGCATATTACATTTTTATTCCTTAGGGCATACATGTCCAATATTCTCTTTCTTCGTCAGACTTTAGAGAGTTTTTCTTAGAAAGAGTAATTCTATACCTTAATGGTTGCTCACCTTTTTTAGAATTCTACATTGCATACTTGTAGAGAGTCTTATCTATGTAGGTAGCTTAAAATAAAACTATCATTTTGTTCTTCTTATCTCGAAAGATTTGGATATCCAGAACATAATTAGATTCACCTAAGTCTTTCATATCAGACTGCTTAGTCAACCATAATTTTACTGATGACAAAGCCCCAACGTCATTGCCAACAAGTAGAATGTCATCTATATAAAACAATAGAAAAATCACATTTCCATCTTTAATGTGTTTGTAAACTCATGGTTAGTCCATGTTTTGTTTAAACCCATATGTCTTGATCACTTGATCAAATCTTATATTCCAAAAATAGGAAGCTTGCTTGAATCCATAAATAAACTTTAGCAGTTTACAGACCTTATTCTTTTGACTCTTAGCTTTGAACTTTTCTGGTTGTACTATATATATGGTCTCATCGAGATAGCTATTCAAAAAGGTCATCTTAACATCTATTTGCCAATCTTGTAATAGAGAGTGGCAACAATGGACAAGAAAATGCGGATGAACTTAAGCATGGCTACAGGTGAAAAGGTTTCATCATAATTGATTCCTTTATTTTGTGTTGTTACTAGTATAGTGTTATAGGTTTCAACTTTCCTATCTGCTCCTCTCTTTCTCTTATAGACCCACTTACACCCCATGGGTTTTACTCATTCAGGAAAGTCCACAAGCTCCTAGACTTAATTAGTTTTCATAAACTTTATCTTAATGTTCATAGCATCTGTTTAGAGTTTTGAATCAACATCCTTTGTAGCCTTTTTGTAAGTGTAAGGATCCATGTCATGTTCAACCAGTTCAACTAAGTAAGCTTCACTATTGAACATATACATTTCAGATTGACACCTAATCCTTCCATTATGCTGAAGCTCCCTAAGTTGTTGTTTAGTCAATTTTTCTATATTGATTGGATTGGTTTCTACCAGAACCCTTAGAGTGATCGAAGCACTCGCCAATTTCTCGAGTACCAATCTACTATGAGGGTTAAAGTCATTCATGTAATTTTTCTCACCAAAAGTTGCATTCAAAATCACGACTTAGAGGAAAATGGCATTCGAAGTCATGAATTTATTTTCTTTTAGGTTATTAAAATAACCCCCTATAGCTCTTTTTGGATATCCTACAAACACGCATACTTTTGAACATGCTTCTAACTTATTTGCTTCCTTATACAGGACATGGACATGACATTCCCAAATGCGAATATATTTTAAAGATATCTTCCTACTCATCCACAACTGGTGAAGAGTTTTATAGACCTATTTTGAAGGCACATCGTTCAAAAAATAACATATGGTTTGTAGTGCATATCCCTAAAAATATAAAGGTAATGTCAAATAACTCATCATGGACTTAACCATTTTCAACAAAATCCTATTTTTTCTCTCAGCCACACCATTCTTCTACAGAGTACCTAGCGCAATAAAATAGGATAAAATCCTATTCTCTAATAAGTATCCTAAGTACTCATTGAAGAGATATTCTCTACCTTGATCAAATCAAAGTGCTTTTATAGGTTTACCTAATAACTTCTTCACTTAATACCTCGATCGAATCGAAGTGCCTTTATGTGTTTACCTAATTGCTTATCCACTTCAGCTTGAAACTTCCTAAGCTTGTCAAAAGTTTTACTCTTATGATGCATTAGGTAGACACATCTATATCTCGAGTAATCATTAATATAAGTGACAAAATACGCATACTTTCCTCGTACCTTGATGTTCATGGGACTACAAACATCACTATATATAATTTCTAGAACCCTTGTAGCATGATTGCCCTTAGATTTGAATAGTCTTTTGGTCATTTTGCCCTCCAAACAAGATTCACATTGTAGTATAGATTCTACCTCTACATGACTTAAAGGTTCAGCCCTTACTAACCTTTAAATTCTATTTAGGCTAATATAACCTAATCGCAAGTGCCAAAGATAAGTCTTATTAGAGTAAAAGTTTCTAGTTTTTTAGAGTTATTATTAATCTTAGTGTTAAGTAGTAAGTCTATCTTAGGTTGGATAAAACATAGGTTGTTTTCCATCCATTCATTACAGATGAAATATTTGTTTTTAAGAATCACAACTTTATTATTGAAAGAAACTGAATAAGAGTCTTTAAATAAACAAGCAACATAAATTAAATTCCTTTTGAGTTTAGGAACATAAAAACAATATTTTAAAATTAAACTCCTATAATTATCAAAATAAAAATAGATGTCTAGCACTACTTCAGCTAACACTAAGGATCCATGCTCATATAAAGCGTGAAGTGCTCATGTTGCAGACTTCTTGTTTCCTTAAACCCTTGTAGGAAAACACAAACATGATAAGTTGCTCCAAAATTTATGATCTAAGTGTCATTTGATTCCTTAACTTAACAAGTCTCAATAATCAAAAGTTCGCACTTATCTCCTTTAGATTGAAAGCCATTACAAATTTTCTTTATGTGCCCAACCTTTTCATAGAAAAAGCACTTTAGCTTCTTTAAGTTACTCTTTTTTTTTTTTCCTTATCCTTGTCTTTTGCTGGGATAAAAGACTTCTTGTTCTTAGCCTTTTGGTTCCTTTTATTCCTAGAGTTGGAATTGGAACTAAATGCAACCATCAAGTTTGCCTCACCACTAGAGCTTCCATGATCAGATTTAAATTCTCATAACTATTTCATTAGCTCAATTAAGGTCACATATTATCTATTGCTTAAGTTATATAAAGCTCTAAATGAGATAAACTCCTTAGAAAGAGTCTCAAAGACTATAGTTATATGTGACTCAACATCAATGTTGGCTCCATGGGTTTGAGCCTCAGCGAGATAACCCATGACCAACATCATATACTTCTTCACATGCATTCTTGATCTTTGCTTGCAATTAAGAAGCTTTTGAAGAGCCTCTTACCACTTCATCATGGCTTGGCCTCCATACATATCATTAAGATTATCCATGATTTGTCGAGTAGTCTCATGATCTTTATGTTAAGCCTGTATCACGTTATTCATGCTAGCCATGATATAGTAGCGTACCTGTTCATCAGCATCCTTCTAGCGATCATCTTTTGCCTGGATTTGTTCATTAGTAGATTCTCCAGTAGGCATAGAAGGACACAGTGTTGTTAGTACAAATTTTAGTTTCTTAAAGGATAGATGATATTTAGGTTCCGTTTTCAGTCATTATAGTTCTCGCTAGTTAAGGTGTTTTTTTTAGTATCGAAGATAAAACGTTTTTAGACATTTTGATCTACAATAATCATATGTCAAACATAAATAAACATTCAACAACAATCTAGAAAGATAACACAAACAGGTAAGCATACCATGTGCTTATGTGTTAAAACCTTAAAAAAATCACAACTTTACAACGAAAATCCCTAACTCAAAATTTAATGAGTAATTTAGAAGAGACTTTCCAAATTTGATTAGGAACACAGATCCCCTCTGATTAGTATATACCATCCAAGACCTGTTTGATCTAGCATATACTAATAATCGTTTTCTTTGGATATTAATTTATTAACAGAGCTTTTAGGGGAGGTTAATAATAAAATTAATCTTGAGTGTATAACCATCGTTTCAACTACTTTATCCAT
>LNSY01374651.1:0-10366 GCA_002024485.1 Artocarpus camansi
GGTGAGAAGATCCCCCTTCTTCTACGGCTTTCTTCGCCATTTTGGCGAGCTTTTTAGCCCGCTTTCTCCTCTCTTCTTTTTCCTCTCCATCCATCAGTTTTTCTATGGCTTCCTTGACATCTTCTCTCTTCACCAACACACCAGTCTTCTCCTCCTCACCCCAATTCACCATATTATTCACCCCAACTCTTACACCAACCCCCAATACATGCACAAGCAGTTTCTCAGTAATAAACTGGTCACCAAATATTGGCCATGTGACCACCGGCATACCAGCGCAGATCGCCTCTAGTGACGAGTTCCATCCGCAATGAGTCAAGAAGCCCCCAACTGCTTGGTGTGACAATATCAACATCTGGGGTGCCCAACTCTTGATCAATAGGCCTCTCTTCTTGGTCTTTTCCTCAAATCCATATTCTGTAAGCCACTTCTCCAGTTCCCCTAATCTATTCCCTTCCCTTATGACCCAAATGAAAGGCTTATTTGATGCTTCTAGACCCAACCCAAGCTCCACCAATTGGGCAGGTATTAGACTGCAAAGACTCCCAAGGCAGGCATAGAGGACAGAATTAGGCTCATGTGAATCAAGCCACTTCAAGCATTGGTGTTCCTCAATGGAGGCCTTTTTACCTCTCTCAACTTTGTCCAAGTTCCCTTTGTTGCAAAGGGAAACTGGGCCAATGCACCATAGTTTTCCATTTCTTGCCTTTCTATATTCTTCTACATATGCCGGCTCCAGCTCCTCAAAAGAGTTCATGACAACCCCATATGAGGACATGTCGACTTCCGAAACTTGTTCAAGAAAATCTTTCAGATTTGGGCCTAAGTCCAATGGTAGTTGTGACTTGGTGAATTCAATTTGATCAGGTAAGCTGGGTAAGATGAAGGACTCTGACTCGGATTTTAAGTTTTCGAAAATCTTGGCCAAGTAAAAACTCTGCATGCACAACTGATAAAAACAACCAACCGGTTGGAAAATAAACCTTGGAATGTGAAACTTTCTAGCTGTGTGGCTTGTCCACGGCAGGCACACGTCGGAGATTATGCAGCTCGGTCGGGGTGAAAGCTGATCAAACAGTTCCTCCACCAGTTCTCGCAACATGCTAGCCGCCCTGAAGAAATTCGTGGCGAGGCCAAGCGAAGGAAGCTGGTCCATATTCTCACACCCTTTTGGCAAACATGCTTCTTCACATGGAAATTGTAGCTCAATGAACTGGATTTGGAGAGCGGCACGGGCAAGTAATGGCCTGAAACGGGCTGCGTTTTGCGGCGTGGTGATTATGGAGATCATGATGCCTCTCTGCGCCAATAATCTGGCGGTATCTACCATTGGGATCATGTGGCCTTGTGCCATTAGGGGTACCAAGAGGAAGTGAAATTGATGGGGAGAAGCCATGGCAACTAGAGAACAGCTAGCTTAGTTATATATATAATATACGCACACACAGAGACTATATATAGACACACATAATACATTGTAACGTATATAGGAATCTAATAGATTCCACATACAAGAGTTAAATTTGTGATTAAAGGGTTAATAATTTACTATTGTAATATTTAGAATCTGTTTGGTCATGCATGGTCCATGATTGGAACAGTGACCGCGTTTTACTTTCATGGTTTGTTCACGTCAATAGAAAATGACGTAAGAGCCTGCTTCAAGGTGCATTTTTAGATCATAAGAGTAAGAGTAAGACAAGAGGAAAAAGGAATGGTGGTGGTCACTGGAGTATGGACCACTTGAAGAAGAAGACACTTTAGAAGCTTTTAGTATGGTGTTATCATTAAAGAAGGGTCAATTACGTAATTAATTTTCTAGTTTTAATTGTTTTTGAACTTGTTTTATGTTTTTAGAAACTATAAAGATATTTTTTTAATTTAAAAAATTTATTTCAATTTTATTTCTATAAATAGAAAAATTAGAGTAAAATAACATAATTATTCTTAAACAGTTATGAAGAATATTTTATATATTTAAAAACATTAAAATATCCTAAAATAAAACATAAAATTCCAAAAAAAAAGAAAAGATCTTAAGTTTTATATTTTTTTTAAATGTTAAAATATTTCTAAAATATTAATCTCAAGAAGAAAAAGGTATTTCATAAACAAATTTGGTATAATTAAAAGTATTTTTATTTTATCTCAATTTTCATGTCCAAAAAGTTTGAAAGGATAAATTTGAAATGAGTATTTTATATTAAAAATATTTTTTTAGTTTTAAAAAAATAATAATAAATTGAAAATAATTAGAAATAGTTTTCATTATTTTCTTCCCTATTATCATTTTTTTATAAAAGTTTTACAATTTTTTCTCAAGAAGGTTTATCAAATTTTCTCCATCATATAACTTACGCTAAATTTAAAATGAAAAAAACATATAAGAAAAAACACTTGGATATATCAATTAGTCTATAAAATAATAAAAACTACACATAGAGCGTATTGTATAAGAATAACCTACTTCTTATTTCTATGACCAAATTTTGAGGTTGAAAATCACACAAATAATATAATAATAAATACTTTGTTTGATTAGACTCAATAATTATTAAAAAAACCTCAAAATTCTTATTAATTTTAAGTCCAAAAAAATATGCATTTGTCTATGAGACCTATAATATGTCTAGGGTGCCTGATTTATAATTAATTGATTAGGTCCATATATAAGTGGCTTCTTCCTCCATTTTTAACGAATCTGGTAGAAGGGCTAAAATAGGTCAAGTTTCATAGTTTTGGAGTATAATTTATTACAATTTAAAGTTAAGGTTAAAATGAGACAAACTACATAGTTAGAGATAAAAAGTAAAATTATTGGATTAATTCCATCAATATCTAGCGGATTTATTAACACATGGGTCAAAATATAGCAAGTTGAATAGTTTACAGGTTCAATTTATTATGTTTTAAAATTTAAGGACTAAAATAGGATAAGTTATACAGTTAGGGTCAAAATTATTTTAACCCATATATCTTTTATGGACAAAGCAGCTCATTTCTTACCGGGAACAGAAATCATGAAGCTATCTAGCCATATATGTTGGCAAATCACTTGCATTGAGATTTTGGATTGAGAATGTGCGGCAGCAATAATAATAATAATAATAACAATTATTATTATTATTTATTTATTTATTTTTTTTACCTGTTAAAAAGAACGCCATTGGAATTTGGAGAGGAGACAAATCCATAATGTCAACTTTAAACCATGTTTAATGTTCCAATTAACCATGAGAAGCTATACCCTTTCTTTTCAAATTTGAATTTTGGATTTCAACATTAGAGATGGAGATGTGGATTTGCTGCTATAGGCAATAAACTTTGTGCTAGGTAAGATGTAGTTTTGCCAATCTTTCATTCAACTCCTCCCCATTTTATGGTTGTTGTAAGCATAGCAATTTAGGGCCAAATGCTCAAACGATTTAACACATATCTTGGTCTAAGTTCAATATTCTTTAAATTTCAAGTTAAACCATCAAAATCTAATCACATTGAAAAGTTACCAAGTTGTTCCTTAAACGTCATCTTCTAGATTTATTATTGTTGTAGTTTCATAGAATGGTTGTTTTTTGTGTATAGAGATTGTGTGGTTCACAACTTGACATGAAAAAGCACAAGACTTTCTAGAATGTTGACAATATTTTCTCTGCATCAGTCTCTTTCATTGCCTAGAAGGGACCACTAATTAGAAGAGGCTGCTTTCCAAGATGCTAAAACACTGCACGCCAATTATGATGTACAATTTGAACTCCTGTACGTTTCTTGCCCTTACTAGCTAGAGTTATCTGTGGAATTATCTTTTTTGCTCAAATATTGTAAGAAATTTATAAATAAAAATAGGGGAACTAGCTACCATTTCTAAAGTGCATAAGTAAATACGTGATTAAAATGGAAAAGAAAACACTCTTTTTTTTCCTTTTCGCTTTCATGTCAAAGTAAAAAGACACCCTTAGTATGCAAAGTACGGATTTTAATATGGTAGAAAAAATGTTTTCCCTTATTGGTTAGAACTACTGATTTTGACAAATTAGCGGTTAATTTTTTTAACCGTGTTCTTAGTGTCTATGTCAAAAAATTTATAATATGTGACACATAATTGTTTTTAATCACATGTTAAACCGTTGAAAAATTAATTTAATAATTAAACAACAATTTCAATAGGTCGAGAAAAGGGACAGTTTGTACTGTGAAAATTTCTAAAATGTGCATGCCTAAGAATCAGCAGTAGCAAGAAAAACAAGACATTTGGATAAATGACATTAAATAAAACTTTTTTTTTGTAAGTATCTTTTTTTTTTGCACCAAAAATCAAGTTTTTTGCGCAAAAAAACTGCTCTATTTTTTTTTTTCATTCTTTTGAGGTTCTTTCTTAACTCTAAATCTTATTCTTAATCTGTTGACCTTTTTTTAAAAAAAAAAAATGGGAGTAGTTTTTCTGCTCAAAGGTTTAGTTTTTGGTCTCAAAATAAAGAGGTTATTTCCTCTATTAAAATGTTTGAGAGGCCTTTTTTTCAAAATTTCCCAAGAAAAACCGTCGTATCTCCATTGAATAATTTGGAAAGACAAGAATGGATGTGAAAAATCAATCTGATGACAAAAAGCAACACTGTACGGACTAAGAGCAATATAAGATATTAAACATTTTCCATGTGTTCCATATGAAATGCAAATACAGATTGACCTTAGAAGTACAAGCTATGCAACTAATCAAAGCGAGATAAAAGTTTTTGTATTTTCTCATTTCATATTCCATTTTAATGATGATGCATAAACTCTGCGAGAAACAATGTCAAATTGAGGTAAGAAGATCCCCCTTCTTCCACAGCTCTCTTTGCCATCTCTCCAAGCTTTCTAGCTCTTTCCCTTCTCTCTCTACTTTCATCTCCTTCATCCATTAGTCTCTCTATAGCACTCCTGACAGTTTCCCTCTTCACCTGAACACCAAACTTCTCTTCCTCTCCCCACCTCAGTGGAATCTCCACACCAAGACTTACAGCAATTTTCAACACTTGTACAACTAGTTTCTGATTAAGAAACTGGTCTGCAAACAACGGCCACGTGACCAATGGAACCCCGGCACATACTCCTTCTAGAGTCGAGTTCCATCCGCAATGAGTCAAGAACCCTCCAATTGCGGGATGCGACAAGATAAGTACTTGCGGGGACCAACCCCGTATCAGCAGGCCTCTTCCTTTAGTCCTTTCTTCGAACCTGTCTTCCACAATCCACTTCTCTAGCTCTTCTAATTTACTCCCTCCTCTTACAACCCAAATAAATGGTTTCTTTGAGGCTTCCAAGCCTAATCCAAGCTCTATCAATTGTGGTGTTATAAGATTACTTATGCTTCCCAGGCAAACATACACCACAGAGCTTGGTTCCCATGAATCAAGCCACTTCAGACACTCATGATCATCAATATCTGATATGTTACCTCTTTGAGCCTTGTCCAAGTATTCCTCGTTGCATAAGGAAGCCGGGCCGATGTACCAAACTTTGTCCTCTCTTGCCTTCTTGTAGGCCTTGACATATTCTGGCTCCAACTCTTCGAAAGTGTTCATGATCACACCATAAGACCCCATCTCAGCTTCCATCATTTGCTTTGTGAATTTTGCCATTTGTGAAGACATTGGTCCTAGAATATGAGGCTTGATGATCTCGATTCGATCAGGAAGATCAGGGACAACAAAGTACTCAGTGTCAGAGCTTATGTTCTCGAGAATCTTGGAGACGTGTATGTTGTGCAAGCATAAGAGTAAAAAGCAACTTGTTCCATGGAAAGAAATCCTTGGGAGGTCGAATTTACGAGATATGTCGATTGTCCAAGGCAAACAAAAGTCGGATATTAAGCAATTTGGCCGCGGTGTAAGCTCTTCGAACAGCTTTTCTGCTGGCTGCTGCAGCATACACGTTGCGTTGAAGAAATTTGGTGCGTAGACAAAAGAAGGCAGCATGTCGACATTCTCACACCCTTCAGGCAATCCTGCTTCTTGAGTAGGAAACTTGAATTGGATGAGATTAATGTCAAGACCGGAGTCTATGGCACGAGCAAGGACTGACTTGAAACGGGCTGCATTGTGAGGCGTGGTGACTATCGTGATTTTGACACCTCGTTTTGCCAGCAGTCTAGCAATGTCTACCATGGGGATCATGTGGCCTTGTGCCATCAGAGGAAACAAGAGAAAGTGAAGCTGAGGAGCTTGGGAAGCCATGGTTAACCTTTGGAAAGATGGACAATTCCCTTTACTTGAGGTGTAATTTCTTGTCTTGCTAAAATCCTATAAATAGCTCCAAAAAGGAAGTGGTGCTTTCTTTCTTTCTATTCCTGGTGTTGTAAGCACATACATATGCATTTTGGATAATATGTAGAAGATGGTGCGTATAACCGTGGAGAACAGAATTTGTGTGGCTGTGTTGTTTGCTTATCTCCACGGAGAACAGAATTTCTGTGGCTGCGTTGTTTGCTTATGTCAACATCTATCCAGAACTCCTTTTGCCACTTTCTCTTTCAATAATTTTACATTTTTGTAAGTTTGTTTCATTGCAGAAATGCAGAAGAAAGCAGGCCAGTAAAGGACAAAAATGAATGCCGCTTCTTGACCATATATCCCAATAAAAGAACACTAGGCAAGTTTTCATTTCATTTCCTTTTTTATTTTATTTTATTTTGATGGTTAAATGCTCCAATCTAAACAGATTACTGACCTCAAATTCATAAAAGATAATAGGAAAATATATACACATAATTCATTGTTCATATACATGTACATATACATATACGTAGTAGCAATAAGCCTTGCTTTTTCTTGTCACAAAACCTAAAAGTTAGATAAAAATAATAAAAAAAGGAGAAAGGATACAATGCACACTTAATATCTTTTGTATTATCTGGATGTCGTTATCTTTATCAATTCTTAAATGTTGTTACTTTCTTTACATATTGGATCAACATTTCCATGTTGAGGTAAGAAGATCCACCTTCTTCTATAGCTATTTTTGCCATTTCCCCAAGCTCTCTTGCTTTCTTTCTTCCTTCCTCTGCTTCTTTTCCTTTATCCATTACCTTGTCTATAGCCTTTTTCACATCCTCACTTTTCTTACCAAACCAGTCTTGTCATCCAAACCCCTTGTCACAGCAGCCTCAACTCCCACACTCGCACCAACCACGATCACATCCACAACCAACTTCTCGTTAAAGAATTGCTCTCCTAACAATGGACATGTCACTAATGGCACGCCAGCTCCAATGCCTTCCAGGGTCGAGTTCCAACCACAGTGTGTCAAGAACCCTCCTATCGCTGGATGAGACAAGATCAATAACTGCTGCGCCCACCGTGGATCACGAGTCCTCTCCCATTTGTTCTCTCCTCAAATCCCTCTTCCGAAATCCATTTCTCCAATCCTTCTGAATTCTCGCCTTCTCTAACTGCCCAAATGAATGGCCTATTTGATGCTTCCAAGCCTAAACCAAGCTCTTTTAGCTGCCATGGCTTAAGCCTACAAATGCTTCCAAGGCAGGCATAAATGACAGAGCCAGGTTCCCAAGAGTCCAGCCACTTAAAGCATTTGTTTACATCGATGGAAGCCATTTCACCTCTCTCAAACATGTCTAACTCGTAATTATGACAACCTGAAACCGGACCAATACACCAGACATTGTTTCCCTTCACCTTCTTATACTCTTTGACGTATTCTGCCTCCAACTCTTCAAAGGAATTCACCACAATGCCATCTGCTATAACTTCAGCCGCTCTCATTTGATTGCGAACTTTGGTTAAGTCTGCTGAACCCAGATTGAGATTCTCTGGTAGCTTGGCTTTGGTCAACTCCACTTTGTGAGGTAAGCCAGGAACTGTAAAGGAATCTGAATTGGAAACTACTTCATGTACCTTGGAAGTTTCCAACCTGCTGGAACATGAGAAGGCAAAGCAACCAATTCCATCGAAAAATATCCTCGGAATCTTCAACTTTCTACAAGTTTCAACAGTCTATCCTAAATTCTTACCGGACACAATGCAATTCACAGGTGGTTGCAATGTTTGCAGCAAGTTTTCAAATGGTTGTTGAAGCATGGTAGTTGCTGCGAA
Source organism: Artocarpus camansi (assembly GCA_002024485.1). Taxonomy (NCBI): domain Eukaryota; kingdom Viridiplantae; phylum Streptophyta; class Magnoliopsida; order Rosales; family Moraceae; genus Artocarpus; species Artocarpus camansi. The sequence continues at coordinate 8,088 of LNSY01374651.1, forward strand.
GAAGTTCTTGATCAGGCTGCGTTTAGGGAGTTTTGCCATGTTCTCACATCCCCCTGGCAGGCCGGCCTCAAGCAATGGGAAGTTGAGGGTTAGGAGTTGGATTTTAAGATCAGCCTCAACTGCCCTTTGGATCATGGAATTGAATTTGATGGCACTGAGAGGTGTTGTAACAATGGTGACAATCACGCCATGTTGGGCTAATAGCTTAGACATGTCTATCATCGGTATGAGATGGCCTGGGGACATTAGAGGTATCAAAACAAAATGAAGCTGATTGACCCCTGAATCCGTGGCTGGTTTTTCAACCAGAATATATCTTCTTATGAAAGGAAAATGACAAGTTTTTTGAGGAAAAAGCCAAGCAGGCTAAAAAGAAGAAAAATCCTAGAACAGAATTATAACAAAGAACTAGGCTGCCTTATTGCTAGAATGATCAACACCAGTTCCTGAGCTTCAAAGGGTATTCCTTTGTTTTTTCTGATGAGAGAGAATAAGATGAAGATACTGAAGGAAGAACAAGTAGTTTGAAAGAAACTAGACGAATGCTAAATAAAAATGTAATGACCAAGACCAGCTGTTGAGATTCTTTAAAGGGTGTTTTTTGATTCTTTAAAGGAGGGGGAAAAAGGGTGAAAATTCCCAAGGAGTTTCCAGTCTGTCAAGAGTAAAATAAAAAGAAGTCATAGAACATGTTCTGCAGGCCTTGATCCCTAATATGCGGCATCCTTCTCGTGCCTATAATGCATGGAAATCATCACTGCTGTGAAGTTGCCGTCAATGGGGCCACAACTTTGCCGCGCAAGGTTTAATCTCAGGCATTCTTAGTTTGATAATATATATTTCCGGTGATGGGATTTATTAGTGACACTTTCACTTGAAAGTGTAGATTGGAACTTTCACCGCATTTTTCACCATCGGTAGAAATTATTGTTTTGATCGTTGGATTGATTTTTCAACAGTCTGAGCAGCAACAACGCCACAGAAAATTCCTCTCATCAACAGACTGGTTGAAAACTAATTCAACGGCAAAAAAACAACCGTTCTTTTTAGTAATGAAAAAGTTGAATTCCTACCTAAAAAATAACTTTATATAAATTAAACAAACTTTTTCATGTTGGAATTGGATGATGGCAAAATGACATTAATCATTGTACTCTTTGATCTTTATAATAAGGGGAATCGCCATTATATGGTTAAACCTAATGAACAATAGTGCCAAGGAAAAAAATACATCCCCCCCTTTCCACAACTCCCAATTCCAAGGCAATCTCACCACTTTCTCTTTCCTTTTTTTAATCAAAGATAAGTGTTTTATATGTTTGTTTAGTCAATTCAAAGGTCCCTTTCTTAGAAGCATATACCCTTCTTAACTCGTCTGCACAAACCTATAAATATGGGGATATTTTACTTTTACATGCGTGTATATGGAGATATTCGAGGGAGTTCAACTTCATCTAATCCTTTTCCACTTGCATTTATTTATCATTTAAAAAAGAATCAATCTTGTTTCTACATATTTTACAATTTCTTTAGAGATTTTTATGGTGCCTTGTTGAAAAATTGTTTTGAATCGTCATATGGTTATGTTTATTTCACGTACTTGTTTATTTTCATATGGTTTTGAATCGTTAAGCACAATGAGGTTTTTTAAATGATCTTAAAATAACATTAAAAAAGTACAAAACTAACATAATCTAATACAAATTTGACACATTAAAACAAATGGAGGTCTCCAAGTAAGAATCGGGAGCATTTTTTTTCCCCCGGCAAAAGCACAGCAAATTTTGAAGCCAGAGAAAAAGACAGCGAAACCAAAACAAATCTATAATAGGACAAAAGTCAAATATAGACTTTATAATAACATGACGGCTTTGGGTTGATGTGATGTGTAATAACACTTCGGTACGAGACCACAAAATGTTCCAATGATATGACGTTTGTGTGTATCTTTTTTGGCGTAAAAATGTGGTGATTCTTATTTTATTTGGGCCATCCAATATTATGATATATGGTCCAAGTAATAACTCCATTCATTGGAAAAAAATACAAGTCGAAAAAAAATCTTTTTTTATTGTATGTTTTAAAACCTCGTTGCTTATAAAATTATGAGCCTTAATATATTATATGATATATGTTTTAGACTCAGCCTTACTATTTTATCAGTAGGAGTTATAATCCTCAAATAGAATTGCTCGTTCAAATCATATAGGGCTTAATTGGTTGGAGTATTTAGGTAGAGTATTTGAATGAAGATTTAAATTTTTATAAGAGAAAATACT
>LNSY01374658.1:0-12882 GCA_002024485.1 Artocarpus camansi
TTTGAGCATTATGCAAGCATGCATTATATGTTAAAGACATTGTACCCAAAATGTTATTTAAAAGTTGAAGCATATAAGAGAAAGTTTTATGAGCTACTTATGATAGGATGGTATATTTAATGGGGTTAGTCTCAATGGAGGCTTACAGCTTTAATATGCTGCCTTAATGGAGACTTATGGAACTTACTGTTATTTTGATGGAGATTGTCTCAATGGGGACTTGCGGTGTAGGAAGCCACATGATGGTATTAATGTTCCAAATGATTTGATGGAAGGAAACCTTCCTATTATAGGAAGCCCTAAAGAAAAAAATAACCCAAAGTACATTTTCTTAACTTACCAAATTATTAATTGGTTAGTGTAGTTAAATTTGCTTAACTACTTTAATTGAACAGCCACATCACTACCTAGGTTTGGGTTCCCAACAACAAAATCAACTTCTTCAAATTCTAGAGGTCGATGTCTCTTGTCAGCATAACTTTTTTGTCGGCTTTGGGCTACTTTCAATCGATTCCAAATTAAGGCAATCTTCTCATTATTTTTATGGATCTTATCAAGTCTGGTGATGATCCTATCCTTTTATTCTAACTAACAAACTAACGATCGACACGATCTCCCGTCAAGTGCCTCAAATGGTGCCATATCGATATTTGCTTAATAGCTATTATTATATGCAAATTCAGATGGATGCAAGTACCTCTCCTAGTTTTTGCCAAAGTCCAAAATATAAGCACATAACATGTCCTCAGGAATCTGAATAACCTGCTTAGACTATTTTTTGGTTTAAGGATGAAAACTAGTGTTGAAATTCAATTCCATACCTAATGCTTCTTGGAAACTTCTCCAATATTTATCATTAAATCAGGTATCTTTATCTAAAGTAATGGACAATCGAACTTTGTGCAACCTCACTATGTTCTCAAGATACAGCTTTCCAAGGACTCTTCTTGAGCACATCGATCTAAAGGATTTTAAATGTGTTGATTTTGTCAAGCCATCGACAACAACCCAAATTGCATTGTGCTTTTGCTTTGTTCGTGGTAAACCGATAAGGAAATCCATTGTAGCATGCTCCTATTTCCATCTTGGAGTAGGAAGCGGTTGGAGTTATCCAACAAGCTTCTAGTGTTAGGCTTTCACCTAGAGACAAGTCGTACACTTGGTGACATAATTCATAACATCTTTCCTCATACCTCTCTACCAATACTGTATTTTCATATCACAATATATCTTAGTGCTTCCAAGATGAATAGCGAAACATGACTTGTATGCCTCATCCATAATAGCATTTATTGCCTCTTCTATTACAGGCATCGCGAAATGTTCCTTGAAATGCAAAGACCCATCTGCATGTATCCTCTATTCATCAAACTATTCTCTATTTTGTATTCGCATCCATATCTCCTAAAGATGCTGGTCCTGCTACTGATTCTATTTTACCAACTGAACAAGCACTGGGGTAGATTCCATGTTATATGCCAAGGCCTAATTTTAATCTTCATAATACTACAGTTCGTATTCGTTTACCACAACATCTCTTTTCTAATCCTCAAACGTAGGACAAGCAGGAATTTCAAAAGATTTCCTATTTAATGCATCTGCAACTACATTGGCTTTTCTAGGATGATATTGCAATGTGAAGTCATAGTCTTCCAAAAAATTATATTCACCTTTACTACCTTAGATTAAGATCTTTTTGAGTAAACAAATACTTTAAACTTTTATGATCTAAGAAAATCTAAAGTATTGCTTCATACAGATAACACCTCCAAATGTTTAGTGTATGGATTACTGTTGTGAGTTCTAGATCATGAGTGGGATAGTTCTACTCATGAGGCTTCACTTGTCATGATCCATATGCCATAACCCATCCATGTTGCATTAGCATGCATCCAAGTCCATGTCTTGATGTATCAATGTAAACTTCATAGGGCTCGTCACTTTTTGGTGTGATTAACACTACAACGGTGGTCAACTAGGTTTTCAACTCTTGAAAAGCATACTCACATTCATCACTCCATTCAAACCGAACATTTTTCTTAGTCAACTACATCAATGGTGGCGCTATCTTTGAGAAGTCTTGTTTGAATCTCCTATAGTATCCTGCAAGTCCCAAAAAACTAAAGATTTCGACTACATTCCTTGGTCGTTCCCATTACACTACTATTTTTATCTTAAAAGGATCCATTGAAATACCTCCATCAAAGACGATGTGTCATAAGAACTTGACTTCAGTCAACCAAACTCACATTTCTCCTTTTTATCATATAGTTGATGTTCCCACATAGCCTAAAGTACAATCATAAAATGCTACTAATGCTCCTCCTAGGTCTTAGAATATATTAGTATGTTATTGATAAACACAATCACAAACTGATCTAATTAAGGCATGAAAATTTGATTCATTAAGTCCTTGAAAACTACAGAGGCTGATGTTACAAAGAACTTGAAGTGTCCATATTGGGTCGTGAAGGCAGTTTTGGGAATATCCTCCTCCTTTACTCTAAGCTGATGATATCTTGAGCGCAAATCTATTTTTGTTAAGTACCGACAATCTCTTAACTAATCAAACAACTCATCAATGTTGGACAATGGGTACCTGTTTTTCACTTTGACCTGATTCAACTACCAATAGTCAATGCACGACCTAAGAGTACTATCATGTTTCTTAGTAAATAGAATTGGCGCACCCCATGGTGACATACTATTCTAGATGTATCATTTTTCTACAAGTTCCTGAAGCTGCTTCCTTAATTCTTTCATTTTTACCGGCTCCATATGCTATAATGCAATGGGAATCGGATTGGTTCTAGACAGTAACTCAATACTGAACTTAATTTGTCAATGTGGTGGTAATCCAAACAACTCATCAAGGAAAACACCCTTGAAATTGTCAACCACTAGTATGATTATGTTCCTTCCAGCTACACTAGACTCTCCTTCTAGGGTTGAAAGTAGCACGTAACAAGCTAAGTTTCTTCGCCCTTTGAAACATGACTTTAAGAATCATTCATCCATCACTCGATCATCACCACCCATGCAGGTGATCAGTGTTCCCTTGTCAGTTGCTAAGGTCACTTTCTTAAGGTGGCAATCTACAATGACATTATATCAAGACAACTAATCTATCCTTAAGATTACATCATAAGTGCTCATGAGGATTACAATCAAGTCACTCCTCAAAATCTTACCCCAAATCATTATTTTACAATATCTACATCATTATTCAAATACATTCACCCTAAGGGTAATGTAATTATCATGGGTTTGCTAAATTCCTCTATTCTAATTCGAAGGAATTTACAAATAAAATTGAAAATGAGAGAATGCAAGGCACCAATATCAAATAAGACACGAGCTAAAGATTGAGATATGAGGTCATATAGTCAACTGCTGTATTGCTGGCTTGAGCACAAGAACTTCTTGCAGTCATGGTATGGACTTGAGCTAGGCCTTTCCCTTTTCTTTTATTAGCATTGCTAGGTCTAAGGTTTGTTGGCCGATATTGTTGTGGTGGAGGAGGCTACACACGAGCCAGATTGGGTGATCTACTAGGAGAAATTTCTCTGAAAACTTAATGGTCGGTAATCTTGCACTAAAGAGGGCATCTGTTAAGGGGTAAACTGGTGAAATTGGGGCTAAAAAGCTTGCTGAGACTGGGCAAAAGATTGGGCATATGGCTGATGGGATACACCTTCTTCAGACTATGATCCTTGTATAGAGTTCCTTATTTGACAATTCCTTTTAATGTGTCCTGGTTGTTAGCAAAAATGGCAATGGAAGTTGAAAGGATTGCTTTGCCCACTGCTATAAGAGCTACTACTTCCACTATTAGTACCACCGTGCTGGTTCTTCATTTGAGCCTGATGGTTATTGTTGCCCCTATTGTTGTTCCTTTAGGGCCCACCTGAGATCCTTGCCTTGCTCTCATAATAAGTGACATTATCACTTTCCATTGACAAGGCTGACGACACTAACTCACTACAGACCCAGATCCATAAGGCAACGAGCTATCATTGGATAGAACCCTTGAGCCCTTCCTAAAACTTGATGCATTTTTCTTGCTCAAATGCCATAGTAGATGGGGTGAATCTAGCCAATTCAGTGAACTTTGTCTCGTATTCCTTAACAGTCATGTCACCTTGTTCCAAACGGTAGAATTTGGCAATCTTCTAGTCCCTATACCCTTGTGGGAAATAACAGTCATAGAACAACCTCTCAAATCTGTCCCAATCAATGTTTTTGTTGTTTTCTACACGTTTTTCTTGTTTCTACTAGGCATTAGCACTTCCCTTCAGTTTATAAGCTACAAGCTCAACTCGCCCAAGTGTATCCAAATGTTTCACTACTGAATCGAACCAATATTCGGCCACTTGTTGATCCCTTCTTCTATCAAAAGTTAGAATTGCTACACATTAGAATTCCTTATAATATTCACACTGGCTACTCGTTGCAAGATCCTCATGCTATACCCATGCTGTCATCTGCCTGAAGGCTGCGAACATTGCCCCCATTATACCCTCATCATTAGCGGGGGTTTGTGTTAGCAACAACTAGACAGCGCCTTTGTGCCATTTTTCTTAGTTTTTGAAAATAAAATTAGACTATTAGTGGTTTTTATTATCATATCTATGTGTGCACAATTCCCAAGGTTCAAAACTTGGGGCTCTAATGTCAAATCTATTATGAACCCAAACCTAGGTAGTGACATGTCGGTTTAATTAAAACAAATTAATCAGATCTAATTAAATTTGTTTGTTATTTGATTAAGAAATTAAGAAACACGTTTTAGGTAACTTATGAAAATGTGGTAAATTTTAAAACTTTTTGGAATATTACTAATCTTTAATATTTAGCAAGTAAATTTCCTTAAATAACCTCTAAAAATAAACTAAGTTTTAAAGTTTGTCGAAAAGCAGCTTAGGCCATATCGGACCCTACATAGTGCGCACATAACACAGACACATAGCAAATAGTGTAAACCATAGTCCAACAAAAAGTAGACACTATCCTTATCATTACATGCCTTAAATAATGAAATTAAGTAATCTACAAATATTCTACAGTCCGCACGTGTAGACAAGTAGTGTCTTACTTGGTGATGTTTTGCGATCCACTTGGAGTAGGGAAATGTTAAAAACAAAGTAAAATCATGAGCGAAAGGATTAGTAGGACTTAAGTTCTAAAATCATTAATTATAATAAGTTCTAATAAAATAAAATATGTAAATTTAAAAGCAATAAAGAGAGACAATAAATAATTATCCAAGTGATTTCTTACTTACCGTTCAAGTCCTGAGATTATTTGATATCATAAATTAGTTCTTCATTTTGTGCAAGCTGACTAATTTACTATGGTAGTGGCCTAGCTGGGTTTTAGGACCTACCCTAAGGTCGTTCATTGTATAACCCGATCTCTATATAGCATGATGCACTAATATATCATTTTGAATGGGAGTTCTTAATCCTTTTGATACTTAGTGTCATATTGATCATATCATTATTCGAGCCTCATATTACTAGAGTATATAAAAAATTCATTACTTATAAACATTTTTAGGAAAATATAGTAGGGCCAAAACTCTTTTAAAATCAAAACTTCCAAATGAGGAGGGTTCAAGAGTCCTATCTTATTACTTAGCATGATTGCACTAACACCGTAGTCTTGTTTTGCTATATGTCAACTCTTTGAAATTGCAAACAACGATAGATGTGGACTAGATACATTAATATGTAGAGTTGATTACTTTACATTAATATGCCATGTCATGGTGCCTTAATGTGCCTTTAGATTCAAATAATCATGTATGCCATTAATTATATTCTTAGTATTTTGAACACAAAATCATAATCTTTCTAAAAACATTTCTAAATCATTAAATCACAAAAAATGACAGGCAAAGCCATTATTTTGGGATGCTCAATCGACCTGCTGACCATTTGGGTCTGACCTATGGAACTTGTTAATGTTTGGCTTATCTATTAACTGAGTCTAGCCTATCGAACTATTTGAGTTTGGCCTACCGGTTGGCTGAGTTCGGCCTGCCAATCTGTCGTAATTTAAGAAATTTCTAGACTTCATTCTCGGCAATCTCGAGATTCAAAGCACAATCCAACTTATTTTAACACATCTCAAAGTACGGTTAATGTTTAGAAGTCATAGAGTAGCACACTAAAACACTTTTAAACACTTTTCCTTCAAATTTTCATGCATTTTTGCATATTATTTTGAAAATAGACAAAAATGTAAAAAGTAATTTAATTTAGTTTTAGTTCAAATAAAGCTTGGATTTATGTTTGAAATCATCATAGGTTAAACATTGTTTAAGGTTATTCATGGTTGGACCATCAGATGCACACTTTGATTTTGACAAAGTATGCTTTAAATGGAAATGCTCTAATGAAGTCTCAAGATTTTGAACATAATTTTAGAGATGAAATCTTTATAATAGGAGTTTGAATCATGAGGAACATTTCCAACCTTGGATTGGATAACTTGACTTGACTTTGTTTGGGTTGGATGGTCCAAAATTGGGTTTTCCTTGGCTTGGAGTTGGCTGGAAATAGAGGCTTCTCTATTTTGGCTGAAATTTGAGTAAGTTGCTTAGACTTTGAGCTCTTAAAACAATGAGAGTGTGTGGGTGTGTTTGAGTGTTTCTTTTCTTGGTTATACATAGAGAGAGAGAAATTCCGAGAGGAGGAAAGGGAGAGAGTGAAACTATGTAGAACCTCTACACTCTAATTTTAGAAAACAAATGGTAGTTTCACAAGGAAACTGTGATCAACACACAATTTTTTTTATAAGAGTAGTTTCAATGTTGGCTTGAGTTTCAAGGTTGTTTTTAGGCTTTTGGTATGAGTGAGGACTCGCGTGGGAGGGAGATTGCTGGCATTTTTTGAGTTTCTAAGGCTACATTTTCACGTGTTATTGTGTAAGAAAAAGGGGGGTTGTAACACTTGTCATTTTTTATGTAACGATTAATATTGGATATTTAACAACGTTAAGTATTTTCTTTATGAAATAATGTTGCTGGCCATCTTATTTTGAGTATTTTGACAAGTGATAGTCACGTGAAATTGATGTACTCAAGGTGCTTATGTCACTTTTAATGTGTGTTTGATAAATATATAATGTTTTAATTGCGTGTAATATTGAATGCGATACTTTGACAGGCTGATTCTAAGTAATTGACATGCCAAAGGCTACTGACAAGAAATTAGTAGATAATTCCTAAAATTATGGCATTGATAATTAATTTGTTAAGAAAATTCTAAATAATTGATATATGTTATCTTTTTCCTTATCCATGATTAGCGGGTTTGACTTTTTAAAAGAGAAGATTTAATTTTTGTGATAAAATTTCTTAATTTGAAAAGATAAGATTTGGTAGTTAGAGTGAATCTTGGACTTTTTCCTCATCTTTTCCCATCATTCATGTATACCTCCTTATTTTTAAAGAAAATCTGCTTTAAATATAGAGAATATTATTTTCTTTTCATATCATTCTCAGTTTTTACTAATATATTTCTCTCTCTCAAAAATTGTTTTCTCTCCTCCCTCTCTCTAATATTTTCTTAGACACTCTCTTCCTCTCTACACCTTTTTCTTCCCCTTCTCTTCCTTATTTTTCCAGCAAATAATTGAATAAAATATTGGGTTTTCACTTAGACAAATTCAAGGAAAGCTTGATTTTGAGTTAAGAAACTCATTCTAGATTATTTCTAAAATTATTTTCTCCCTTTACCCTCATATCATTGTCTATGAATTTTTATTTGCTCTGAAATTTTAGTATGATTTTTATGTATGTGTTATATGATATTCCTCAAAATTTCATGCCATTTGGAGCTTTCTATGTTGAGATATTAAATTTTTATTCTTTGCCACTCATGATCAAATTGTTGCTGATTGGTTAGGTTTTACAAAATGTAGTCTATGTTCGAGGGGCAAACGAATTGTGATTGAACGAAATTTTGTAGAAATATTCATACATGTTAGGTTATCATCTAAAAAATTTCATGGTGATATGATCAATATCTGATGAGTTCTTGAATTTTCTTTAAGATAGGTCTTTATGGCTGTTAAATCAGTGAATTCTAGACTTCTTGCTTTTATGACCTGTTTGTATGAACAAACGAATTTATTTGATAATGAGACTTTTTGTGGGACTGTATTTATATGTTTATAGGTTGTCATAAAAATTTTAGGGTCAAAATAATTTTATTTTAACTATTTGAGTATGATGATTGGGTGTTGCTCACTGCTTTAGGTATTTAGGGTTTATTTTGTCTCTAAATTTGAATGCATGTTTTAAATTGTTGAAGATTTATTAAAAGCTAATTTTTGGATATATTGTAGTTTTAGGTAACATAGATAATTTATCATATGAATGTTTCTTAGGGTTTCTCACTGTTTTATGGTTGCTAGTAGTTTTTTGGTTGGGTGTTGTGTGACTTATTTTAATTGTCTAATGGAATTTTTATGGTAAATGAAAAATTATGGTAATTTATATATATGTTAATTATGTCCCTACAAAGTCTCATGCCTTAATGGTGTATAAATTGTGAATAATTGAGTTGTGTGTCCTTAAGGATCGAATAGGTTGTTGTATTTTAGTTGTACATGAATGTTTATAAGTTGGTAAAATGTATTTGTAATCTTGTATTTCTTGAGATGGAAATATGAATGATGTTTTATATTATTGGATGATTTCATGAAAATGAATATTAATTTTTGTGTGTAAATGAATGTATGACATGAACATATCAAGAAGTGAGCATATCGAGACTACGGTGACTTCATCTAAGTAAGGTTTAGTAAGCAAGTCAAGTAAGTACATTCTTATATGCAACATAACTAAGTTTATGAAAGTTTTGGTAAATATAATTATGATAATTTCTATGATGATTTTTATAATGTTTTATTATGAAACTTTTGAGGTACAAGAAGGTTTATGCATGTTTTGATAATGAGGTATTTTAAAATTTAAAAGTATATATATGTATATATGTATTACCTAAATAAGTGTTGTACATCCCATGTTTATGTTTATGATGTTCCGCAAGGTTAGACTTGCTATGTTTAGTTTGGTATTAGCTACCCCTTTCCTTACATGGCGATGCATCTAAAATGATGATAATTAATAGTGCAAAACTTGGACCCTTAAAGATAAAATAAATAAAGTTTTGGTATGGACAATGTTAATAAAAGATATGTTCTCTATGAAGCCGTGCCAAGTATACTATTATGTTAATGATGATTATGAATATAATGTTGCATATAGATGTTCATAAAATGTTTTATGTTGTAAGATAGGAAAGCATACTTACTAAGCTTTTGCTTAGTTATTATCATGTTGCAGATAGAGGTAAGAGGATCTTGGAATAGGTAGAGGGCAAGGATGGGCATGTGAGCAAGGAATGATGGATTGAAAATCGAAGAATGCCATGAAATAGATTTAAAACTTATAAACTATGTGTTTATTTCAATGTATGTTTATTTTCTACACTATGGTGTTAGAGCGACTTGGTTTATGTTTTTTTAGATTTTTGCAGAAGTTTAGCCTTCCAAACTGGTAAAATAGATTTGAAAGGTTGTTTTAAATTTTATTTAGATCATGGACTCATTGTTTTGGTATTGATAAACTATTTAAAAATTTTATTTACAAGTAGTTTTAATATATGATTGTATATTTATAAATTTAAAAAAAATGTATGGATCCTGGGAATATATTTATCAAATTTATCATTTAATTTAAATAGTTCACCAAAAATAATGATAACAAAGATGAATGTAACGGCATCTATGACGTCCGTTAGAAGGCGTTATAGGGGTTCTGGGGACTTGTTGGTCATTTAGCAATTTGTTGCAAGCAAAAATCTGATTTTTAGGAAATAAAAATAAAATACCAAAATTGTCTAAAAATAAGTTAACAAATGCTAAAATTCATTACAGGTAATTTAACGAATACTAAAATTTAAGATAAAGCAACAAAATAATTAAAGATGAAATTAACTAAAAAATATCACCTAATGATTAAATTAAACTTAATTTGTAATTAGGCATTCTAATTCACTAAATTAGCATATTAAACATGTTTAATTAATTTTCGACATTACAATTTTTCCTACAACATCAACGTCAATACAATACAGACTAAAATAGCTAGTGTATTTACGTATAAAGATACAAGTAAGTAAACTTTTTTTTCCCTTTTCATTGCTAAAGACTCGCCTCATTAATTATGTATAGCCTGTTTAATAAAGATGGTCCTGACTATTATCTTAATTATAAATAGTGTAAAACTTTTATATGCTATAGCAAAAAAAAAAAGTTGTTACATATAAAGCTCTCACATATTTCAACAAAAATAATTCTAACCAATAATTATAACCATAAGACCAAACACCATAATACTCAAATAATAGAACATAGTTCGTTTTATTTACCATGGTTTGCCGTGTTCCTAAAGTTTTGCCATTTAGTATTCACGTCTACATGCCTGTCTCCTTCTTTTGAAACACCGACAAATTTATAGTACAGGCCAGCCTACTTATATAGCACTGGACCAATCTTTATACAAATTATATATACATATATACATATATATATAAATCCATGCATATATGATAGCGAACAGATGAAACACCAATAATAAGACTATCATTGTTCAATTGTTAAAAAGCTGTAATTGTCTTCTGAACAAATGGCACGTCGTCCATTCTGTCAAATTATTCTTATCATGTACTCTTTATTTAGTTTATTATGATGGATAAGGTGTAAATTTTATTTAAAAAAGAATGGCTACATCTAAATTATTTTTTTAGTGCAGAAATAACAAATAGTAGAAAAAGAAAAGGAAAGTACAAAGCTGGTCAATTACAAGATCCAAATTCTGACCATATATACTCGAAGGAAACAAAAACATGGATCGACATTATAAGAATTAAACATCGAATATGTAACAAAACCATGCTAACAACAAACTAACATTTCTTTCAGTAAACAAATCAAGCGTTAAAAAACAAGAAGGAATATTAGCCAAGTAAAAGCTTTTGTGTTTGTCAAGCTTGACCATTCTGCCTAAGCAAGCTATGTAAAAGGACAAAACAAACCTAAGTCACACACAATTTTAGATATCATGATAGACATAAGCTTATAAACTTTAGTTACCCTGTTTAATAAGTGGACCTTTTAAGATGCAAGTGTAAGTCTCTAGATAGAGATAAAAAAAAAAACTTTTATAGTATTAAAGTCCAATAAATTCAAATAAATGGCTTGATCAATCAATAAAATTAGTAACTCCAAAAAAGTTTAAAATAATATTTTTCATTTAAACATAGAGATAAAAGTAAAGATATAGAATTCATTAAGTCAACCACCGAAAATATTGATCTTTCAAATTCTTAAAAAGTCCAATTTCTCCCAAGCGAGACATAGAATTCATTATAATATTCTAGCTAGAAGAGACCGACATAAGTCAATAGGCAGAAGTTAATTTCCTTACATGGGACAAAACAAAACCTGCTTTAATTCAACATCCCCAAGCCAATCTGTTCACAGGTAGTTTTAAATTACCTTGAAGTACATGTCCAATATCTACAGTGACGATTATTAAGATCAGACCTGATCAAAGTGCAGTGAGTCACTTGTTATGCACTTGTTGGTTCTTCTTATCAGCTTTACTGAGCCTCATACCACCACATTTTTCCCACAAGTTTTCTCCTTCTCCAAACAGGAGGTGAAAGCAATTGTTAGGATGCATTTGGGTGCCGACATTGGAACTTGAATGTGAAAGCCTTTCATCCATCAGTTGCGGTCCCGTATGATCATAATGCCTCTCATGATGCTCTTGTTTTAGATTCAGTTGATCATGATCATCAAAATACGCAGTACTGCTTATGTAACAATCTTCTTTTCTCTTCTTTCTACACTCATTTGTCATTCTAACATAAACACTTATGCTCTCCAACTTCTTTTTACACTCAAGTGAAGTTCTGTCATACCCCAAACAAGCCATTTTTGAAGCTATTTCCTCCCAAATCCCATCAGTCACATACTCACTTATTCCTCTTTGAAATGTCTCTTCCAAGTTATACTTATTTTGCAGTTCTAGTAAGCTAGAAGTCTCCTCTTCACTCCATCTATGATAATTGGCACAACTCATATCGTTCCGAATATGATCAATATTTCCTATCACTCGCTCAGGAAAAGAAGGCAATTCTATTTCCTTCCCTCTAAACTTCTTCAAAGTCCCCATTAAAGCAGCATCTCGTGCTTCGACCCAAGCTTTCTCCTTAGCCCAAAATTCACTAACTTCTTGATTGAATTTCTCAGTCTCTTGTTTCCTCCATTCTTCTTCTTTAGCTAATCTCCCTTCCTCTTTATCTATAATACTCTTCACCATCTTCTCCATCCATGTCTCTTGTGTCACCATGATCTTCTTCATCTGCTCATCCACAAAGTCCTCAACCTTCAATTTCCATGACAAGCTCTTCCTACTTGGCCTATTGATCTTCTGATCACGATCCAGTATCGCCGCCTGATGATTGAACTTCATTTTAAAAGCAATGGCTGAAAGATCATCTTCATTGTTGTTCTCCGAGGATGAAGTTTCAAATTCGGTCGAATTAATGGTAAAGCTAAGGCTTTCATGGTTAATATTGGTACTTGTCCTCATGTTGAGGTTGGGAGTACTAGTACTAGTCATGCGGCGATCAGGAAGAAGAGGCTTTCTACCGAGATTATTGGTGTCTAAGAGCAATGAAGATGATTGATTGCCAGTTCGATCTCCATAGATGGCTTCGAGTTGACGAAAGAATCTGTAGTGTTTCCTATCTTGCCTCCCAGCTTTACCTTCCTTGGTTTTCTTGTAGTACTTGTACA
>LNSY01374659.1:0-12131 GCA_002024485.1 Artocarpus camansi
ATTTGCAACATGACCCACCTTGAGGTCCTTGACTTATCTTATAATAATTTAAGCGGCAAAATTCCTCAATGCATGGAGTTGGCGTTTCCAAGGATTCTCTCAGTCTTGGACTTGAGAGAAAACAAATTATGTGGCACCATCCCTGCACTCTGTGCAAACCCAAATAGTTTGAGAAGTCTCAATCTAAATGGAAATCAGTTGCGAGGACCGCTAATTGCAAGAATCTTGAAGTTCTTGATCTTGGAAACAACATATTGAATGACACATTCCCTCACTGGTTAGAGACTCTTCCTAATCTGAGTGTTCTAGTTCTAAGATCTAACAGATTTATGGTTCCGTAGAAAATCCCTTGTCAAAATTTCCCTTTCGTGAGTTGAGAATAATGGACATCTCCTACAACAAGTTCAATGGCGCTCTTCCAATTAAGTACTTTGAGAATTTCAGAGCCATGATGAATGTAGAGAAAGTCAAAATGGGCTACATGGGAGAATTCTATTATCAAGACTCTGTGATGGTGACTATGAAAGGCTTGAATGTTGAACTGGTGAAGATCCAAACTATCCTCACAACCATTGATTTCTCAAGCAATAATTTCACAGGGGAGATTCCTGAGTTGATTGGGAGGCTTAAATCACTAAAGGGTCTCAATTTTTCTCATAATATGCTTGGAGGTACTATTCCATCAACACTTGGAAATTTGACCAACCTTGAATGGTTAGACCTCTCTTTTAATCAGCTTGTTGGGAAGATTCCGGTTCACTTGACAGATCTAACATAACTTGCATTCTTGAACCTTTTGCACAACCAATTTGAGGGTCCGATGCCTCGGGGTAACCAGTTCAATACATTTGACAACAGCTCCTTTATTGAAAATCTTGGATTGTGCGGATTTCCACTGTCCAAAACATGCAGTGGAGACACCAATGTTGTGAATCAACCATCGTCACCGACCGTTGTCGAACAAGAAGGCAATTCGAGTAACACAAAGGTATTGGATTGGAAAATTGTATTGATGGGGTACGGAAGTGGTTTGGTAATTGGAATCTCCATGGGATATATACTACTGTATTCTGATGGAAAACTTAGTTGGCTCTGTGCAAGGATTGTAGAAGACCTACAATGCACCATGTTAAGAAGGCGCAAGAAGAGAGATGCCCACCTAGCTAGGAGATAAGAAGTTGAAAGCATATAGAAGATGTTCTTTACTTCTGTAATAGTAATTTCAATGTTTCTTTCTATAATTTTTTTTTTTAAATTCATAATCTGAATTTATTTGATTTTAGTAGTTGATGTTTTTGTTTTTCAGTCCTTGGATTAAGATGTGTTGAATTTGAACCCTACCTCCTTTAAATCTCAATGTCAAAAGCGGCTCTTGAACGTGTTTCTCATAAATAAGTAAGAACTCCATTAACTAACATACATAATATTCATTCCTAAATTGATACTAAACAAACTAGCAGCCCAATTGGGTATGCGGTCAAAAATCACATTTTGCAGTTCTAATTGCGTTCGCAAATTGCCTATATAAAATAAGATGACTCTGGCACAAAAACCTATCGAAAAATGGAAGAGATATAATTATATCTTAATCTTTGAAACAACAAAGAAAAAAGAAAACAAAATTAACTTATTCTTTATGCACTAGATGGAAAAAAAAGAAGAAAAAAGAAAGAAGAAAGAGTTCTTAAAATTCCAAAGTTCAAGAGGTAAAATAATAATTTTTGAAGTTCGAGGAGCAAAATAACAAGTTTTGAAAGTTCAAAGGTACAATGGTAATTTTTAAAGTTCAAGGAGCATCTCAAAATTTAAAAGCCATTGGTATTAATAATCCTAAAAAGTATAACGACCGAAAAAATCTTAAAATTAAATAATATAATTTACATATTTAAATTAAGGATTTATAGTTTCCTTGAAAAATATCATGTGTGATTTTTGTGAACCGAATTAATATAAATATTCTAAAATTCTATAAAACTATATTTTAGTTAAATTTATTAATTTTCGTGATCGAATAATTCAATGAATAATTTACATCGCGGTTTAAGGCGGAAAAAATTTCAATCCATAGACAAATTCATAATTTAAATTATAAAAATTATCAAATAGAGTATGGTAGTAGTAGCGTACTGAGAAATGGTCTAACATAAAGTAAATCCTTAATTGCCTATTAATTAAAAATTAGAATTTCGTGAGTAGCATTTTTTGGTAAAAAATACGATTAGAGTTTGAGAATTGACACTATCAAGGATATGTCAATACCAAGATATAGTACCGAAAAATGTCAAATTTATGTTTGATGTAGTCTATGAATGATTTTAAAATTAAAAACAATTTAATTTTATTACGCAACTTAAAATTTACTAGTATTAACTTATATAGATTTTAGTCTTAGATTGTGTTGAGCAAACCTGATAGTAACTAAAATTTTGTGACACCTAATTAGTCTCCTTCAACCGGACTTAATTTCATCTCCTTTCTAAATTATAAGAATTTTAAGTGCAATATGGTGTTAGTAGTATATGGAGAAACACTCTAATGCATAATAAATTCTTCATTGCTTATTAGTTGGAAGTTAGAGTTATGCCAGTAGCATTTTCGATAAAAATGCTATCTAAGTTCAAGAATTGACACTGTTAAAAGACTATGTCAATATTAAGGTAGAATATAAAAATGATCAAGTTTATGCTTATGCAGTCTAGGAAAAATTTTAATACAAAAAAACAATTTAATTTTCTTATGCAATTCAAAATTATATCAACATAGACTTATATAGAGATTAGTTTTAGAGTGCGTTGATCAAACCTCACAGAACCAAAAATCTCCTGATAGCAAGTTAGTTTCCCATAACCAAATAAAATTTTTTCTGCTTTTCTTTTGTTGGAGAAATGTTGTGGGTAAAGTATGGGAACCAAACTTTCAAAGGTCAAAAAACTTAAACACAAAAGTGGATCTTGCCACTTCAAGTGGCACAGCTTTGTACTATTCACAAAAGTTTCAGATGACCCACGACATGACAGAAAAAAATTCTTTCCCTTTTCTCCTTAAGAATGGCGCCACTTTCAGTGCATTCAAGCATGATTTTTCACTTTTTTAAGTTCATTTGAAAACTTGAAAATCATTGTTAGAAAGTTATGTTTAATTAGCATTTGGTCTATAAATAGACTTGCCAACAACTTGAGCTCATCTTTGCTCTTTTTCTCTATTTTCTTGAGAAAGAAAATTATTCCAGTGAAAATAAAAAAACGACTGGAAAGAAAAAAGAGATATTTTTATCACTAGCCAAAACTAAGCTTAAAGAGGAGACTTCAGTGAAATCTCTTAATGATAGAGCTTCAAAAGTATAACTCAAACTTTTTCTCTTTTAAAGTTTAAGAAATGGTTTATGATCTTATTTAAGTAAAGATGGCATGTAATAAGTTTTATTTATGCATATGTTATAACTTTTGTAAGTTTATATGGATGTAGTTTTAGTTTATACATGTTTGGGATGATAAAGTATATCTAGGTTATAGTTTTGTGCTCAGAAGAGTTTTCTATTTATTTTGACCTTAAAATAGAAATTTTTAAGAGTGGTTATGAAGTATTTCCAAACCCGAAACTTTTTAAATCACAGCAACATGAACGACTATGAGTAAGATGATAAAAACTAAAATCTCAACTTGAAAATGATATTTTTGGCGTTTGTTTTTAAGTTGTCCAGCATAGTTGCAAGCAGTATAAATAGCTTACATGTTTCATTTTTTTTTTCTTTCTTTTCTATTTCAAAGTTTGGAAATATCATTTTTATTGTTTAATAAGACTTCTATAGCAACAACAATACACTCGGTAGTTGTTATCAATAATTTTTCATTAAGTTTTTGTACATGAAGTTGTAACTTGGATTGCAACCTCTATTTTGTAGAATGTATTCTATTTAAAAATTATTCAGTTTTTGCTTCCTAGAATTGAAACCACTTAATTTATTATTCTTTTTGATTATTTAAAAAGGGTAAGGGCAATTGGTAATGATTTTTGAATTTTTTTTTTCATTTAAGTTACACATGATGTTGTAACATGAGTTAGAACCTTGATGATACGGATTTCAAAACTATCCAATTTTAAGTTTCAAAATTGAAGAACCTTGATAATACGGATTTCAAAACTATCCAGATTTAAATTTTAGAAGTGAAGACGCCAAGTTTGCTTCCTCCTTGAGCGCCTGTTGATATAAATTTATGTTCGTTTCTCACAAACAAAACGGGTGTGTGTATAAAGCAACTATCAGTCAAAGTCTTCGAATTTATTCATCAGAAAAAAAAAAAAAGGCCTTCAGAATTTGCCATTGAACAATACCGATTTGACTTGGTCAAGGTGATTGTTAAATATATATATATATATATATGTATATATTGTGCATATTTACGTTCTCAAACTTTCTATTAATTAGCAGTTATCCGGTCCCGTCAAAAAATTTTCAGCCAAAGGGTGAAAGATGTTATACTTCCGTTAACTTTCTGTTGTTTGATCAATTAATTAATTATTAATTTTTTTAATTTTTTTTAAGGATGTTAAAACTTGAGTTTTTAATGACACTGCCATGAGCAAATTACCATCCTCAACCTCAAGATTGCTTTGTTTTGTGGATGGTCTGCAGCCGGCTAATAGTAAAATGTTATAAAAAGTGTTTTTGACGTCGTCTTTGCCTCTTTAACTTTTAGTAAATTGGTAAATTGTATTTTTAAATTTTAAATTTCATAAATTATATCCTATATTTTATAAGATAATACAAAGTGTCCCAAAACGATGAAAGATGTTATTATAGTTAAAGGAAGCACCCTTATGATAAGACTTCATCCGTCGTTACAGAAAGTTCAAGTTTGTCTTCAAACGAGCACATCTTAATTTGTCAAAATGAAAAAGTTTAATGAGTAACTTATAAAATCGTAAAGATTTTAGGAATACAGCTGTTAAATCTCCAAATTTTAATTATAAACGCTTCCTCCCAAATACTAAGAAGTTGATATTATATATCCATAATCATGATCTGATCAAGATTATATGCAGGACTGGTAGTTTATGACTATATATATAGTCATGATCACTGACATTTGAATGTGTTCAATTTAAGAAAGGTAGGAGGACATGCCCTCTTCTTGCTCTTGGTCCAATCCCAGCTTCTTCGCCATTCATCGCTGTCCATATCATTTTCTCCTTCCGCCATTGGTGGGCGAAAATGTCATCCTGAAGAGCGCGGCGCTCTGCTCCAATTCAACGCTTCTTTTTCACTTACACACCTCTGATTTGAGGGGATGTCCTAGCATTTACATGATCACTACGTTAGCAAGCGTTGCTGCGAATGGACCGGAGTTTGGTGTGACAATGTGACAGGTCACGTGATCGGCCTTAACCTCTATTGCAGTGGCCTTCATGGCGCTATCAACTCCAACGGTAGCCTTTTCGTTCTTCGCCATCTCTAATTTCTTGATCTTTCTTGCAATGATTTTGAAGGCTCCCCAATCCCACCAGAGTTCGGCCAACTAAAAAGCTTGACACGCTTAACACTTAGCTACTCCAATTTTAGTGGCTATGTTCCTTTGGAGATCTCCTTTCTTTCTAGACTGGTCTTATTTGAGCTCTTTGAGTGGTCGGCACAAGTGATAAGAATGAAAGCTGATACCTTCCAAGGACTGGCTCAGAATTTAACTAACGTAAGGACACTTAACTTGCGTGTAGATATGTCTTCTGTGCCGTCTGCGTCCTTGATGAACCTTTCAACTTCCATCACTAATATTCATCTCGGCGAATGTAAGTTGCGAGGGGAGATCCCAGCTCAGATTATCCAGTTGCCAAACCTCAAGGTACTTTCTTTATATGGAAACAATCCTACTGGGTCTTTACCGAATGACACATTCCCTCACTGGCTAGAGACTCTTCCAAATCTGCGTGTTTAAGTTCTGAGATCTAACAGATTTTATGGTTCCATGGAAAATCCCATGTCCAAATTTCCCTTTCGTGAGTTGAGAATAATGGATTTCTCCTACAGCAAGTTCAATGGTGCTCTTAATTAAGTACTTTGAGAATTTCAAAGCCATGATGAATGTAGAGGTCAAAATGGGCTTCATTGGAGAAAACTATTATCAAGACTCTGTGATGGTGACCATGAAAGGCTTGTATGTTGAGCTGCTGAAGATCCCAAGTATCCTCACAACCATTGATTTCTCAAGCAATAATTTTAGAGGGGAGATTCCTGATTTGATTGGGAGGATTAAATCACTAAAAGATCTAAACTTTTCTCATAATATGCTAGGAGGTACTATTCCATCAACACTAGGGAGTTTGACAAACCTTGAATTGTTAGACCTCTCTTCTAAACAGCTTTTTGCGAAGATTCCCGTTCAATTGGCGGATCTAACATATCTTGCATTCTTGAAACTTTCACACAACCAATTTGCCAGTCCGAAACCTCGTGGTAACCAGTTCAATACATTTGACAACAGCTCCTTCATTGGAAATTTGGGATCGTGCGGATTTCCACTGTTCATGACATGCGACAGAGACACCAATATTGCGAATCAACCATCACCACCAACGGTTGTCGAACTAGGCAATTCGAGCAACACAAAAGTATTGGACTAGAAAATTGCATTGATGGGGTATGGATGTGTTTTGGTAATTGGAATTTCCATGGGGTATATAATACTGTATTCTGATGGAAAACTTAGCTGGCTTTGTGAAAGGTATGTAGAAGAGCTACAATGTAACAGGTTAGGAAGGCACAGGAAAAGAAATGCTCGCCTAGCTAGGAGATAAAAAGATGGAAGCAGATCAGCTTATGGGATGCATTTCAAGGAAGATGCTCTTTATTTCTGTAATGATAATTTCAATGTTTCTTTTCGTAAACTTTGTGTTTTGTGATCCAAAGTTACTGATTTTATTACTCTATGCTTTTTTATTTTTGTATTTAGAGGTGGAGAATTTGAACTCTGATCTCAATATTGGAGGTGGGTGTGGAACATTTTTCTTCCAAGCAAGTATGAACTCCACACACATATATGATATATGCATTCATATTTTATAAACAATAAACTAATATAAGATAACTTTGGTAACAAAAATTGAATCATGGAATTATAAAAAAAATAATTGTGTAGATTAATTACACGTAAATAAAACAACAAAGAAAGGAAAAGAAAAATAACGAAATTAACTAAATCCCTATATGCTTTAGAAAAAAAGAGAAATAAATAGTCAAAGTTGAGATAAATAGAGAATTCATAGAACAGCATAGGTGACGGTTAGTGATACCTTTCTTCAGTAACAAGGGCTATGATTTTCATTTCAATATTTAAAATACTTAAATTCCTATGTGTATCGAAACCAGATTCTGACCTCTGAAACTTCATTCTTTAATCAGTTACAAACAAGAACACAATGAACTCATTGAAAATTTTGTGTTAGACAATGGTTTTACTTGATTCCCCTTGCAGCATTTAATGTACTCCCTGTAAAATGTGGCAATTTTTCATGCCGGATCATGATGATGCATTACAAAATACATTTCTTGCCTTGGTTATATGCCATCAGAAAGTTTTAAATTCCGAGGCCGTTGAGTGATATATTGCTTTCCGAAAGCAACTTCAGTTTCTGCAACACACAGAAGAGAAATGAGCAGCTATATGAGCACTTCGACCCAACACTTGTCTTGAGATGTTATGTTGTGCAGTGAAAATGATGTAGAAATATTCTTACTGTGATATACTGGGGAGGGTCATCAATACTCGAAGAACCTAGTATAACTTCCCTTCTCAGTTTTGTTGTAAGCTTGTGACAAACTCGCAACTGACAATATCATCAATGAAAAACCATCAATGTAAATCCATAAATCACCAGAAACAAGGCAAAAAATATCAATTATCTTCACCTCAGATCGGGTTGCCCCTCCAATGATGAATACAAAAATACGTTGTCCCAACTTCTTAAAATCAGTTGAAGCACTCTTCAAAATTGAGTCACTGGAGAACATAACAACTTTGATAGTCAAATAATCTTCTATACTATTTGGCACACCGTACCATATTGTATTGTATTGCATTGCATTTTCTGTAGATAATACAATACAATACAATACAATGCAATATAATATAGTATAATATCTTACAGTGTACCAAACATGCTCTAAAAGACCAAATGAGTATCATTAAGATAAGATCATTAAGATAATCTTAGAATGCGGTTCTTCAAATCCCGTCCAACTTTTGGCATCCTAATTCAGATCCAAGTACCATAATATTTGGATAATTGTGGCATGAATATATTGGTTAGACCACATGAACTGAGATAATAAATAGGAGACTTCTAATTTCTAGTGGAACAATATGCCATGCCGTCCCACTTCGTGTGTAGAGATGCAAATTTGTGAAGGGTAATCTTAAACATCCTTAAAAGGGTTGGCTCAGGATGTGAAACACAAGTGTGCCTCCAGTTGGATGGAGCCATTTTGTTTCACAAACCGACTCAACCTTGTCTGGATGCATTCAATATTTCTAGTTTGAGGAACAGGATATTGCCCCACATGGTGAGATCCATAATTTATGGGACCACCCTACTCTCACAGTAATCATGACGATTACCTGTGAGTTATGACACAAAGCATTTTTCTAATATCTTGTGAGATTACCTTGAATTTCCATCATCAGAAAGCCTTGGCTTTGCCCAATTGGCAGTCCTCCTCGACCTCATTGAATGAGGACCAGTGGACGGTTGACTTGTCTGTGCTGGAGAACTGTGCGTGGTGGTTCTCCTGCTGCCTTCCTTATTAACAGTCGTGCTAGGTTCATTCACACATGAATAGTCATTCTTCGGCAAATCACCTTTGCAAAGATTCTCAATGAGCTCCTGCATATGTTAAACAAGAATAATAATAATAGTAGAAAAGGTTCAACAGAAGAGATATTGTAGGCAACACATAATGGTACCATTAAGATCATACCTCTATCATGGGATAAAATCGAAACAGCTGCCAAGTCTCTTCCTCACCTGTGCGATCCTTCCTTGCCGCTGGGGTTTTCTGATTTCAAAAAATAGCAATAGCTTTGAAATGTTAGGACTTACAGTAGTGATCACCTGCTTCTTCAAACCGTGGGAAATTTTATTTATATGTGCACACCTTGTGGGCATCAAACTTCAGTGAGAAGCCACTAGATGATTTCTTCTTGGATGATACACCGAGCAATTGCATGTTGTTTATAGCCGTCATGTCCTCACGTGATAATTTGGCCAACTGATTAAGTTAAAAAGAGAAGAAAAAAAATTAGCATCCAGAGGAAAAAAAGTATAATACTCAAAATATTGGTTACATAGAGTTGCATGAATATTGTTTCTTCGAAGGGAAAAAAATAAATTCAATGTCACTTGGTTGCTAGTTAGTTACCTGCATTAGCATAGCGGCTTTGTCACCTTCAAATTTCTCAGGGTAGACCGAGGCAAATATAATTAATAACCGTAACTTATTTCCTGGGGACATGTTCTGCATTGAAAACAGGGAAAAAAAAGATCTTAGTACTTTTGGAAAAGAGGTCTTACTGTGGTTGAAAGCATAACTTATCAGTAAATCCACAGCCAACTCTGCCAAAAGTTGAGGAGTTTAAATGCCCCACCCTAAATTCAAAGGAAAAAAAAGAGGAGTTACCAAGTAGTAAAGTGCAAGCCACATATTCTTCGTATCTCACCTGGTTTGTCCTCAGAAAGTTGATGACATCCTTGGCTCCAGCATCTCCGAATACAAGATCCTGCTCTAGTTGCCCGAGTTCTCGAAGGCCCGTTTCTCGAATAATTTTGTTAATTTTTCCAGCTATCTAAATGAACATAAGAAAAAATAGGGGGATTAACACTAATTGTGGTTCATTCTGCTTCACAGTCGAGACATGTTGTAGAATAGTATAATTAATTTCTTCATTATTTCTGCTTGTGTGTCTATATATATAGATATGTTTTGAGAATTGTTTCAAACCCACGTTTTATTCACTAACCATTTTCAACAGCTTTAAAGTTTTACACGAAGTCGTTTGAGAAAAAAACAAGTACCTCTACATGGAGAGAGATCTTCTCAACTTGTTCAGTGTATTGTGGCAAAGCTTGGACCATTTTCTGCAAGTCCCGCGTCGATAATTCGTTGCCATCCCTGCACAAAAATGATAAAATAAATTTTCTTATTTGGTGTGCAAGTAAGAACTTAAAAAAATGGTGGAAGTGCTCCGATAATAAACACTTCATAAACCCCCTAAGCAATTTAGAGCCGCAACAAATGAAGCCATACATGCAAGGGTCGTATTTAAAATGAACTCAAATTTAAATTCTTATTTACATCTTGTTACACATGATGTGTTTAAATGAAATTTTTCTATATCAGATTTAACCACAACATACTTTTAACTGTTGAATACAAACCTTGCACTCTGTTGAAGTTGTGCAGCTTTGTTCTTGGATACAAAGTTGGTCATCTTGTCATGCAATCTTTCACTAGCCTGATGTTTCAGTCAGTTGTATATAAACATCATACATATGACAATTTCATTCAATAAACAATTAACTAATAGCACAGAAACATACATCTGCTATGTGCACATGGCGAAGTTCAAGCCAGATTGGGTCATGGTCTTCCAAGAGGACCTCTTTTCTCTCCGGCTTACCACCTGTTTTACTTGGAACCTAATATTGATCATGTGTTATTCTTTATATACCTCAGAGAATATAATATGTATATACACATCAGAAGAAAGAAAAGAGTACTACATAGGAAATAGATAGATTGAAAACATCTTGCATAAGCACATACCTCAAAGACGTATTTGTTTCCATCCATATCCAACAAATCACGACACATGGCATCATAAGTCCATTCATGTATGACAGGAGCAATCTGCTCATTCAAGTCCAACACAATAGATACAGTTTAAATAAAGGGTAAGCAAAGAAAAAGTCAAAACACGCATTAAGGAGTACCAAATATAGACCCTTTTTAAGATTTTGTTACAAACACTGCCTTCTTTCGAAATGCACCTCTCAAAATTTTCAAACATGTTGTTGCAAGAGTATGAGGTGGCACTTGAAATTGAGTCTGCATTTGGCACTTCCCGTGAATTGTATGCATATAAGGGAATTAGTGGACTAGTACCTGATCAATAGATCTATCCAATATAAGAAGCTCGCATGTTTCAGTTTGTGGGAAGTTTGGGACGGTAGATTTATACTTTGAAATGCAGTTCCAAACTGCAGAGGCAAGTTTTGTTGGAACTGAGTCACGCAGTGTTGCTTCTGCAGATTCATCAACTGCCTTAGCAGCACGGTATCTCACATATGGAAGCTCCTAACAAAATAAAAAATGTTTAAACTTCATAATCATTTGTACGACATTAAAACTAAACAAAGAGTTTGACATAAGAGAAAAGGTCAGTTTTGAAAATGGTTGAGAAAATATTGGTCCACCACTGACATGAAAGTTTCCTTTTCAACAGAGTAGAGAACTTGTGTATATACCTTCAATGAAGCAAAAACTGTAGCTATTCGATTCGCCATTGTGTTCAAGCAGGCATCGAATTTTCGAGCATTCTCAACATCACCAAAGAGCTCTTCCAATGCTCTATCATGATCAGTGATAAAGGCCTGCATTCAAAACACCTTTTAGTAAAGAAATCAACCATCTAAATAAGATTGAAGAATAATGCTAAGAACACTAATTAGTAATAAAAGCTTATTAAGATGGCAATTCATGGTCACATAAGCTGGTAAAAAAAAAAAGTTGGAATCAGAATTGGTATTCCGAGCACTGCTCAAAATTGGAATAGCATAGTTTACATGGTGACAAATGGCTAAGCCATATCTCTCACAAACTCCTAAAAGTTCTTTTTCTTGTGTAGTTTTGGGAAAGTTTAATATTGCTTGATAGTGAGTTACAATATTGTATCACAAGATAACAAATTATGTTTGAACATAAATTGTGTTTGACGCACAACAGATCATTAAAATGAGAGAGATATCACCCAGTACCTGACTGTCGATTGGAAAATACTCCAAATTCATCTGCAAATTACCAATCATAAAATCAGACCCCAAGTTGTAAGGGTAAAAAAAGAGAATGGTTGCATGTATCGCGA
>LNSY01374848.1:0-10321 GCA_002024485.1 Artocarpus camansi
GGCCCTAGTTTGTGTCAAGGTAATCTTCACCCAAGTGGAAAAGTCCATCAATGGAGACTCCACATGCGCCTCCATCACCAATTCCCTTTCAAAATCTCTAAGTACTTTCAATGGTGCATTAGAAATTTAAGGCTTAATGAAATCGAGAGCTGGGGCTTCGGAGGGAGAAAGAATACTTGTTAGCCCTTCAAAAATAGACAATCATACTTAGTCAAACTACATAGGTGCATCTGGCCTAGAAGGGCTTCAAAGTAATCATAAACATATGTCATTTTTTGCCAACCTAGAAGTCAACCTCCAAAAGCATCTAACATCACTTGCTCCGAAAGGAAATGAAGGCAGCACGTGTGACGAAGCACCTAGAAATTTGTTCTGAAGCAAGTTGGTCACTCTTACTATAAATACCCCCTACATTTTCCTTCAAATCAACATGATGTGAGTAACTTAAGATCATCTTTTTCTTAACATCATTTCCATTCTTCATTGCCTTAAATATTTTCAACTTTTTCCACGTTTGTGTTTTTCAGACTTTGAAGATTTTTCAAAAAGTTTGCAAAAAAACTAGTCATCTTAGCTTGAGTTCTTTTCCTTGTTGTTCATCACCAACCTAAAAAGGATTTCAGAATTCAAGGTTTCACATTCAACTATTTAGGCTCCAAGGCGAAGGCAATCTACGTTTGCCTCAAGAGCATCATTTTTCAAAAAATCCAAAGGATTCTGAAATTTTGTGTACTAGTTTTTCGATGTACAAAAGCAACCTACATCTAAAAATGGAGGTAGCCTTGTTTCTTTCCTCCAAAAGCCATTCCTCCATCAACCATTGACTACTCCTTCCACCGTCGCCATTCACGATAGTTCTTTGCTTGTAATATTTTTCATCTTTCTCCTGTTTTGTAGGTTCTACTTCATTTGTTTGGCAACATAGTGGATCCTAGAAGTCATTTTCTTCAGCCTAATCTAGGCCTAATTAACCCCACTGCCCATTGGAGGTCTTTCTGAAGTCACTTTTGTATGGACTTATTCCTCGTTCTAACCACGTCATCATAGCTATAGAAGAATCTGAGGCTAATGCTTGCACTTTACTGATAAGTCATATCTTATAGATCTACCAGATGCCAACACTAAAGTGACTCCATTGGGGAAGTTAGGCCACCGAACTACCATGGCACCTCATCCTAAGAGAAGTCATCTTGAAGGAACCTCGCAAGATGTGGAAGAGTCTACTTTGCAACATGAAACTTTCAACACCAGAGGCAATGGTGATGGATGCCAGCTCGAAGTACCTGACTTCTCAACTGCTATCCACTACCTTACGATATCCCACAACAACACCTTTACCAGAGTTAAAGAACTCCAAGGACTTCTCCACAAAAATCGACTCCATATCCCACCGATAATGTAAATCTGCAAAAGGTCTCTACTGACGGAGCGCCGAAGCCTACAAAGCTGACTCAATGTAAGCCCTTCACCTAGGAGGACGTCATTACACTTTTGCATCAACAAGCATACAGAGTTGATCTAGAGGACGTGAGAGATTTACCTCAACCACCTTACCTTTCAGAGCTCTATTTGAAGCCGTATCTTCTAGGCTACGAGACACCTTTCTTTATGTTATTTGATCGCCATAAAGGCAATCCGAAAGAGCACATCAGCCACTTTTTGAAGCACTCAGAAAGTATCTCGGAGATCACAATCTTCACCTCCAAGATTTCTCTAAGTCTCTCACTAACATAGCTTCTACGTGTTACACCACTTTAGCTCCGGGCACCATCTGAACTTGGGAAGATATGGTCACCCGTTGTTGTCGTAATTTTTTCCAAATCAAGGAAAGATTCACCATTATCTAACTTAACAACACATGCGAAAAGCGAGCGAAAGACCTCATATACTTCGTTTAAAGGTTCCACAACCTTGCACTCAATTGCTATGATGAAAGAGATGGAGTGCTTGTTGACATTTGCATTAACAACATTAACACGAAATATTGGGTCCTTCGAAAACATCAGCATCAACAATATTTATCGCCTCCTTGAGTCTCTTAAGACGACCACTCTTTCCATTCAAAACTATAAACCATCATGTAATTCCAGAGAAAAGAAGCCGATGGCATTGTAATGACTTGTAGCTTTTGAAATACCACCAAGGCCTCCTTTGTTGAAGAAGGCCTTCCTCCCTCCACTTTTGTGCTCCAACGAGGAGCTCCATGCAATCTTGGAGTAACTAATCCACGATGAAGGGATCTTGTCATTCGTTCCTTGACAATCGCCATCCGAGTTTGACAAAAGGGACCCAAAATATTGCCTCTATCATCGATATGTAAGCCATCCCACCTCTATTTGCAACACGGTTTGTCGGATGCTCCATGAAAAGATCAAGGACGACACTCTTGAGCTCTCTGGGAAAAGTTAAGGTAATGAGTCTAATCCTCTCCCCTAGCGCAAAGGATGAGAGACGTGCGTAATGGTAAAATACAACTTTGACAAAATGGAAGAAGATAGCTTGGATAAGAAAATCGCGTATGGGCAAATGATCCAAAGCCTCTCGAAGCGATTTAGGAAGCTTCCACAAATTATGAAAAGGCCTTTTAGAGACTCTATTCTATGCCTTCCCACTTTGTACAGCTAGTGCCACGTCTGAGCAGGTAGGCATAAGATTTTGAGATTGGAGAACCTTCCATACAATATCCAAAAGAAAGTTCAAAAAAGACCTTAAATTAACCCTCAACAATATGCCAGTGAGAGCTGAACGATTTGTTGAATCCCCCCACCAACTTGCTTTAGGGGAGCCTTCAATCATGGATGAAAAGCTCATTGTAAGGCATCGTTTAACTTTTGAAACCAAACTCATAATAATATACTATTCACCAGAAACAACTTGTGTTGAGACTCCTTCACTAGGAGCGACACCCTTTTTGAACTTGGTAATACTCAAAAGATTATCCCCTGGTTGATCATCATAGATGCTTCAGTTGTAGAAATCCTAGCCGTTGAGCATGTTTTCTCAAAGGCCATGGTAGTCAAAGAATTTTATTAGCTTTAGATACCGGATTGGTACTTCCTTTGAGAGCCTCGCCAAGACAACCTTCTTAAGACTGACGACGTCATTGCATCATTTCTAGACTTGCAGCACCTATCTAAAGTGCTCGACATGCAAAAACTTCCCTCACCTCTAGAGTCGAATTGGTCCTCTAGAGCGTGAAAGTGTCATGATAGTCATCCATGTTGGATATTCTAACTACAAGCAACCTTCTTTTTCTCTAGAACCGGATTACTTCTTTAGAGGAAGCATAATTGAACATGAAAATGCCATGGTAGCCATCCACGCTAGAGATTCTAATCACAAACTAATTTCTACTCTAGCTACCTCTGCTGTACAAGCGCTCCATTGGAGTTTGAAATTCATATTGTTAGTCGACCAATTCAATCTTGGGCCATTAGCTCATTAAGCTACTATGGAGGCATGGTTAAAAGTCTTCGCCAAGCAAGGGCCTTAATGCTATGCTAATGAAGCCTCTACCACCCGTGCCTTTCTCGAAAGCATCAACTCTATTTCCTTCACCAATGAAGACATGAAAACACCATACCTAAATCATAGGTGTCCGCTTTACTTTGAGGCCATAATTAATGGCATTCATATTCGGAGAGCCTCAGTTGACACCGGTTTCTCTATTAATATCATCCCGCTATTCGTTCTTATTGTTGTAGAAATTCCACCAAGCCAAATTTAGAAAAAGGAAACCTCCATCATCAAGTTGGGCATTGTCACCAAAATCTTAACCAAATGCGATCAACTAGATTTGAATTTTGGATTGCTTTACTCTCTTACTTGGTTTCATGTAGCCAATGCCGATGTAAGCTATCACCTCCCCCTTGAAGACCTTGGTTAAACAAGTGCCAGATCTTTTGCTCCCTATTTCCCTAATGTATAAGGCGAGACTCGAAAATAAAGTCATTAGCATCCCAACTAATTAGTCTCTGTTCAATCAAATGGAGGTGCATTACATCGATGCAAAGTTCTACGAAAACTTTCTCAACTCCAGAGATAGCAAGATCTCCAAGGCTTTTGGTATCCCCTTGTCTTTGTGGTTAGATATCAAGGACCTCGATGATGAAGATTGGTGTATGCTCTTCAAGAAGAAAAGAAAGAAACATGCAACTCCTCAATGCATTAAGTCCTCTATCCCTGATGAAAGGACCATCTATTGCTTTTGATGAGGTTGGCGACCTTGTCACTCCAAGTGAGAGGGCCTTAGGAACGAAGAAGAACAAACCTCACGCATTTGTGAGAAAGAAGTCTACGCTGAGGTGGTTTGCTACAAAGCAACCCACAACTAAGCAACACGTGATGAAACGTTTGTCAGTGCCAAAGAAGTTGTCTCTGAGATAACTCCCTCGGGAGAAGCCAAAGAAGTTGAACCTCAACCGACACAAAAATGCACGCAAAATGGCTTTAAAGCTATGATGGATCAACATGAAGAAATGGATCTCAATGATGACCTTTTCGTCCAAAGGAAAGTCTCCATCAGTTCTCAATTCTCCTCCAAAGAATGTCGCATACTCATTAACTTGCTCTGAGATCACGTGGATGTATTTGTTTAGAGCTAAAAATGTATGCCTGGGTTGGATACAGGATTGGTTTGCCACACTTTTAATGATCAACATAAACCAATTACGATTAAGTAGCTGCGGAGGACCTTCCACCTTGACATGGAAGTGCGAATCAAGGCGGAAGTCAAAAAAGTCATCAAAGCTAGTTTCATTAAGCCAATTAAGCATTTGACATGGTTAGGTACTTGTAAAGAAGAAGAACGACCAAGTTTGCATTTGTGTTGACTTTTGGGTCCTCATTAAAGCTTTTCTGAAAGATGAGTTTCCGTTGCTACATATGGATGTTTTTATCAACACTATTGCTGGACATGGAATGCTCTCATTCATGGATGGTTTTAGCAGCTACAATCAAATCAAAATGTCACCAAAAGATGTCGAGAAAACAGTGTTCAAGATGCCTTTTGGCAACTTCTACTTCACCATGATGCCATTCTACTTGCAAAATGCCAAAGCAATGTACCAAAGAGCAATGACTGCAAACCCCACTCTAGAAAGTCAAAGAAAGTCAAAGACTATATGGATGATTTAGTCGTCAAACCCCGCTCTAGAGAAGACCATTGGAGCACCTTGATCAAGGTGTTCAAAAGATGCCGCAAATACAACTTGAAAATGAATCTGAAGAAGTGTGCCTTTGGAATTTCGATCGAAAAGTTCCTTAAGTTTATGGGCCACCAACGAGGAATAAGTGTTGATCCCTCTTAGATCCAAAAAATCACAACTACAACACTGCCTTTGACTCCCAACAAGCTAAAAGGATTGTTGGGCAAACTTTCTTCTATTTAGATATTCATTCTTAGAATGGCAAACTTTTCTTCTGCATTCACACCACGTCTCAAGAAAGATGCCAAATTTGAATAGACGGAGCATCATCAAAAGTTTTTTGAGGACATCTAAAAGACATCCCTATCCTCGCAACCTTAAAAGCTCTAGAACCTAGAAAGCCATTGAAGCTCTATATTGCCATGACGGAGGTGACTATTGGAACACTTTTGGCTTAAGAAGATCTTGAAGGCAAGGAATGCCTGGACTATTGTGTAAGTCGCTAACTCCATAGCCTGAAAATAAGGTACTCACAAACCAAAAAAAGGAATGCCTAGCCCTCATTTATGCTTCTTAGTAGC
The DNA here is from genome assembly GCA_002024485.1 of Artocarpus camansi. Lineage (NCBI taxonomy): Eukaryota > Viridiplantae > Streptophyta > Magnoliopsida > Rosales > Moraceae > Artocarpus > Artocarpus camansi. Next base: position 5,729 of record LNSY01374848.1, read on the forward strand.
TTTGTCATTACTTTTTGGCACACAAACTCCACCTTATGGTCAAGGCTGGCCCCCTATGTTACATCCTCACTTGCGCAACGCTTTCAGGTCGCTTGGCTTGCTAGTTACTTCAACTTTTAGAGTTTGACATTACTTGCACTATGCCTGAAGCAATCAAAAGCCAAGCCGTCATTGAACTAATAACACGATTTGGCCCTGACAAAGATAAGGCACCTGCTCCAACACCACCTAATGTCTCTAGAGGCATCTGCTTCGATGCCTCCTAACGTGCCTCCGAAGGCATTCGACATCAATGGCAAGAGTGACAAGGCAATCGTGTAGGAATCCATCAAGCAACCTTCAGAGATGACTTGTGTCAATATAGTAGAAGAATTTTAGACCTTGCACTTCGATAGATCCTCAACAATCACCTCCAAAGGAGTCGGAATCGTATTCACTAGTTCAGATGGAAACACTACCACCATTATGCATCAGCTCACTTTGCAATACACCAACAATGTGGCTGAACATGAAGCATTTGTCACCAGGCTTGTTACTATCCAGAGCATGGGCATCCGAAGACTCAAGTCATGGGAGACTCTAACTTGGTTGTTAAGTAATTAGAAGGATAATTCACCATCAAAGAAGACTCCTTGGCTCCGTATTAGGCTCTCGTACAAAATTTGATTTAGCAATTCGAAAAGGTAATCATAGAACACACTCTAGGATCCACCAACTAATATGCTGATGCGTTGGCCATTCTTTCCTCTTTACCAAAAATCTTTAATGATTACGTCATTCTTTCCATAGATCTTTACCAAAGATCTCGTTCTTAAGGCTGCTGACCACTTACAAAAAAAAAATCTCTAAACCATGAAAGTTTTCTCGGTCATGTGAAGGGCCTCACATTGTCAAAAAGGCTTACAAAAGTGGCTACTATGAGTTGGTTACTCCTCTAGAGATGGAACTACCAAAGTCATCAATGGCAAGTGGCTTAAACACTATTATGCCTAAAGAAAACACATCATTCTTTTGAAGACTCCCGCTGAGAGAGTTCTCCTCTAAAGATGGACCATGAGATCCCTCCGTGAGTCGACCATTTTGAGCACTCCAAAGGAACTTTCCTTTAGAGCCAGACTCCTTCGAGGGCCAATGCAGAGATGTTTAACCCCACAAAGACAAGATTCAATTTGCCTCTAGAGAAGATCACCGGTATGAAAATTTCTCATGCTTTTTTACCCCTTTTGAATTTTTATTTCTCTTATAAATAAAAGGCAAATTGTAGGAATTCTTGGAACAAATATACATGAAGTACTTGAGGACTGTGAAAAATTGTTCGTATTTGCTCTCGTATACACATGCTTTACATCACTACAATATTCACTTCTTTTACCAAAAAATGAGACAACATTTTCAAAGATGACCACTCACCACTCCATCTTTCGAACCAAGAAGTGGAAATGAACGAATTTCTTTAACAAGTCATGCCCCAAAAAAAATATAAATATGTTCCATAATATGCAATATTTTACAACGAAAAATCCAGAAATTAGAAGCATGAGAAAGATAGCAAAGAAAGTGCAGCACATGCATGAAACAAAATAGCTAAACTAAGTGTAGCACTTGTATGATACAAAATAGCTAAAGTCAGAAGTTGTCCAACTGGAGGAAGGTTACTCCTTCTGGAGCAACAAAAGCAAAATACAAAGATTTGTCAAAATCAAGACGTTTAGGTCTAAGGAAGCGATTCCTTTTGTTATATCATACATGTAAAAGGGGGAAGTCTTCTCAATATAAGATTCCTCCTATGAAGAAACCTAACGGCTCGCAATCCATCTCTTAACTTTGACTAATTCCTTCTAGAGATCTGCAGCTTTTGCACTCAAGGTATCGGTCTTCGAGTCAGTTGGGTAACATGCAAATTACCACCTCGACAACCTGCAAGATAAATAGAGCAAGAAAATCGATTCAATCTAGTGGTGGACAAGTCCTGACTAACATTGTCATTGTAATCACATCCTTAAAAGGAATCTGCTCCATGTGGAGAAGGACAAGTCCTATGCATAGAAACAAAATCGACTCCAAAAATGGAGATATTCCTTCACTAGTAAGGATGTCTAGACGGCTAGGGAAAAGGTACCACAATATAGGATCCGTCTCTATTGGCACCATCATTCCTTCAAAAGAAACTCTCTCGCCACTTATCTCCATGATTTCTTCATTTTGGCGTGACGTAGGTCCCCTTGACTTGAAGTCTGAAATGAACGCAAAGTCAGATAAAAGAATTACTTGAAGCCAAGCCCTCGCTCCTCCCATTTTGCTCAATAGTTGCTCCGAGGGCATTGGTGCCTTGCCGAACATCTTGCATTGCCAAAGGAGGGGCCAAATCGTCATTGGCAACTGCTTGGTTCGTGGATCCACAACCGCCTCCGTTGTTGCCTCTTGAATCGTGATTGATACAGTAACCTCCTAGAAAGAAAGAGATCGCATTAATATTTTCTATTGAAGCAAGAAATGAAAACAATAGAGATATGCAGCAACTTACTTCTACTCGCTGTAGAGGACCCTTACAAGTCAGACCTCGTAAACCTATTAAGAACATGTTGCAAAGGGCTTGGTCCCACGATAATGGGACGTTGACCTCCGACGGTGTGCCATTTGCCTGGGAGCTACTTCCACGTCTTTTGGAATGATATTCGTAACCATTCGTACCCGATCACTTGGGGTCTTGTCCCTCCTCCAAACTAGTGGTCGTATCATTGTCCTAAAAAAAAGACAAGTTATTTATGAGAAGAAGACTAGCAAAGCAAGGTTAAGGTATTTCCCCTCTCCCAAGATCTTACCTCTTCAATTTTGTCATCCACACCTAAAAACTCCACGAGGGGACTAAGGCAGATATCTCGTTGGGATCTTGCCGTTACAATACTCTAAGAAGAGACACAAACAATATATTTGAAAGCATTCTTAATTAAACTAATGATAAAGACACACATGAAATGAAAAAAAAATTTACCTTGGTTCTCCAACTGGGTCTTAGTCTGGGGTTGCAACCATAGCTGGACTCATCTTAAGCGGAGATTGAACCATACTCTCCACCAATGCTGCTTGTTCCATAATCAGATTTACTGGCTCTTTAGAGATTTGCGATGTACAAAGAAATGGTTATGATAAATTAAAATGCATAACATCCTCGTATGGGGCGATAAGACTTTAGAGTAACAACAACAATGTAACATGCATGTCCTAACATGGCTCCATGATGCCACAAAACACACCACTAGGTGCACTCCATGAACATGTGTTAACATGACTCCATAATGCTACAAAACTTACCATTAGGTGTACTTCCCCAAGACAATAAAAATATGTTATGAGGAGCGTATCCGAGAAGCTTTTCTCAATATGGGCCAATGACTACAATGATTTACTAAGCTTGACGTGCTAGTGGCAACATGTGCCAACTTCGATTAGGTGTAACGCCACCTTAAAGCTTTGTGTGCTCAAACGTGTCAGTGGTGCAAATTGGCTCTAACTATGCATGGCACCATCTTAAAGAAAACTTGTGCTTAAATATGATGGTGGCGTAAGCTAGCTCTGACTACATGAGGCACCAAACTATGACCTACTGCTCCGATGCGCAAGTGATGTGAGGATGCCCACTCTGACTCTGTATGGCACCACTTTAGTGCTCGGAGACATAAGTAGCTAAGCATGGCAAAGAACTCCAATGCGTAAGTAGTGAACATGTGTTTGCTTTGACTATGCATGGTACTACTTTGTTATTCAACGCTTCGATGTGTAAGTAGCGGATAGGCACTAGTGCCAACTCCGTATGGTATCACCTTAATACCCTGATATGTGAGTGGCTACATATGGCAAAAGTACTCCAATGTGTAAGTGATGAAAGTGTTCATGCCACCGACTATGCACGGTACTACTTCGGTTATGTGCGACGTCAGCTTATGTGTCAAATGAAAGATATGTGCCTGCTCTAGTTACAAGTGGTATAGTTCTTGGACAATCTATGTTTATGTCAACTATGGCCTTACCCCACTATTCACACTACGACATGGAAGTGCTGGCTCACTCTCACGAGAAGCACGAATGTGTCCTGCAACTAGTCTATCGAGACCTCATGATAAGCGTGCTAAAAGACATGTAATTGTGTACAGGCTGATTGTCTCTATAATTGACGCCAACATATGACTAAAAAGATTCAAATTTAAATAACAAGAATTGGATGCATGCCTGAATTAGGTCATCATGAGGTGCTTCTCGCTGATCCTCCTTTTCTGAAGCAATGTCACGAGCCATTTAACTCCCACTATCGTGTTCTCCATGGCAACTTGTGAAATAGGAATAGTGGTGATCAATTGTTTCCTTGAAGTCTCCTCCAAAATGCCTAGGGCTTAAGTATCCATATCTCTAGAAGACTTCCTCAGATCTACCTATGTCATTTCCTCCAAGCCTTGCCGCGAAGCACCAGCGGTGGTGGAAAAAACACTCAATCCACTTTCATCAATTCTGGAAACTCCTTTTAGAACCATTCCCTTCCTTCCAATCGCGACACTTTTCTTCAACTTAATCGGTGCCCGTGGGATGGTAAGCATGCTT